>CAUYRT010076968.1:0-206850 GCA_963574885.1 Lepilemur ruficaudatus
AAAATTTGGTATATGTTTACAATGGAATATTACTCAATTTTAAGAAGTGACAGTGAGCTAGCACTGCTTATATTATCCTGGATTGAGCTTGAGTCCATTATTTGAAGTGAGGTGACACAAGACTGGAAGAATGGGCCCCACATGTACTCGCCATCAAATTGATACTGACTGATTAATACTATGGTGCTCAAATGGTGGTGGTGTTCACTAGGAATTTGAGGGGTGGGGGGTAGACCCACATCTGAGCTCTGTGGAGGAGAGAGGCATACTTGAAATATATTTGGTGGTGGGAATTAGGGGTTTCAGTAGGGGGAAGGAAATCCTCTAAAACTGATTTATGTGAATAGCTGTACAACTTGGTAAATTTACTAATAATCATTTAATTTTACACTTAAAATGGAGTAAAGGGATGATATGTAAATTATACTTCAATCACAATAACAAAAAAAGAAACACTCAACTAATGAAGAATAGATGTAACTCCCTCCACTCAATAATAGACATCTGTGAAAATTCTACAGCTAATATCATACTTAATAGTATAAGATCAGGAACAGAAGAAAAATTGTACTGGAGATTCAAGTCAGAAAATTAAGCAAGAAGAAATGATATTTGGATTAAAAAAGAAAAAAACCAATTATCTCTATTTGCAGATGCCATGATCTTATACACAGAAAATTCTAAGGAATCCACTATGAAAAAGCTGTTAAGTTGTAGGATAAAAGATCATTATAAAATATATTTTCATAAATTAGCAATGAGCAATAAACTTAAAAAACACTTCCATTTATCACAGCATTAAAAACTTAGGAATAAATTGAACATAAGAGATGCATGAAAAAATTAAAAGGAGACCTAACTAAATGAAAAAGACATCCATACTTTATGGATCAAAAAACTTAATATTGTTAAGATGGCAATACTCCACAAATTGTTCTACAGATTCAATACAATTCTTGCCAAAATCTGAACCTGATTTTAATAGAGATTGACAAGTTGATATTACAATTTATATGGAAACTGAATTTGCTCAGAATAGCCAAAAGATCTTAGAAAAAGAAAACCACTTTGGAGGATTCATATTTCCTAATTTCAAAACCTACTACAGAAAACATGACAGGGTAGTAGAAGATTAAGGATAGACATATACAACACTGGAGTATACTTAAGAGTCCAGAAATTTACCCTTACATTTATGATCAATTGATTTTTGACAGTGGTGCCAAGACAACTCAATGGGACAAAATAGTCCTTAAACAAATGGTGGTTGGACAAGATGATATCCACGCATAGTAGAATGAAGTTGCACTACCAACCTCACACCATATACAGAAACTAACCTCAAAATGAATCATAGACCTAAATGTAAGCACTAAAAACATAAAATTGTTGGTATAACACATAGGAATAAATCTTCATGGCCTTATCTTAAGCAGTGGTTTCTTAGATATGATGCTGAAAACACAAGTGATGAAAGAAAAAATGGAAAATTAGGCTACATCAAAGTTAAAAACTTTTGTGCTTCACACAATACCATTAAGAAAGTGAAAAGAAAATGCATAGAATAAGAAGAAATGTTTGCAAATCATATATTTGATAAGGGTCTTAGATCCTGAATACACAAAGAACTCTTACAAATCAATAATAAAAATGTCCTAATTAAAAATTAAGCAAGGGATTTGAATATTCAATAAACATGAAAAATTGTGAACATCGTTACTGTTGGGGAAATGCAAATCAAAACCATAGTACTCGCCATCAAACTGGTATTGACTGATTAACACTCTGGTGCTCAAACGGTGAGAGTGATCACTAGGGAATTGGGGGGTGGGGGCTAAGCCCATGTCTGAGCAACATGGTGGGCACTATGGAGGGGTGGGACATGCTTGAAAAGTAGTTGGGGAGCAGAATTATGGATCTCAATAGGGGAAAGGAATTCCTGTAAAACTGATTTATGTGATTAATTGTACATCTTGGTAAATTCACTGAAAATCATTTAGTTGTACACTTAAAATGGAGTAAAGGCATGATATGTAAAGTATACTTCAATAAAGAAAAAAAACCATAGTGGGATTTCACTTCACAACCACTAGATTGTTAATAATTTAAAAAACAGATAATTATAAGTGGTGGTGAGAATAGGAAGAAATTGGAACACATACATTGCTGGTGGCATTGTAAAAATGTAAAGTCACTTGGAAAACACTTCAGCAACTACTCAAAATCTTAAAAATAGAGTTAGCATGTGATCCAGCAATTCTACCTATGTACCCAAGAAAAGTAAGAAACATATTTCCACACAAACTTTTACATAAATGTTCATGACAGTGTTATTATTATAATAATAACTCCCACTTGGAAACCACACTAATGTGCTTCAACTGATAGATGGCTAAATAAAATGTAATATAGTAACATGTAAAATGTAACATGACTATGTTATAAAAAGAAATGAAGTACTGAAACATGCCACATATGAATGAACTCTGAAAATGTGCTAAGTGGAAGAAGTCAGTCACAATAGACCGCATAGTGTGTGATTCCAGCTACGTTGATTATGCAGAATAGGCAAATGTAGATCTATTGTTGCTTAGAGCTGAGCTTGGGGGCAGAAAGAAAATTGATCTCATGAGGATTCTTTTGGGGCTGATATTAATAGTTTTTCAAAATTTATTGTGGTTACGAATGCCCAACTCTGTGAATATACTAAAATTGATTAAACTGCACGCTTTAAAATTAGGAATTTTTATGCTATGTGAATTATATTTATATAATACTATTAATAAAAATGTTATTACTTTATCAATAGTTTAAGAAACAAATATATTTAGCTATAGAAAAGAAATTATTTTTTGATTATCTTTTCTTTGGGACCACTCATATTAGTGTTCTTCTCTATTAATCTTTTTAGAAATTATAATACAGTTATTACTTTTTAAAAAACAGGTACTATGTAATAATTCTCATTTCTCAGTTACTTGTTTTTGCCCTAAATAAATTGTCTCTAGTATTCATAGTGTAAGTATTGTACTTTTTAGAAAAATTCATTAATAAAGCATTAAAATTCTGATGAATATCTCAGCAACATTTGTTCAGGTCAAATGCTACAATTTCTTTTTGAATTTTTTTTATTTTTATATGGGTAATTTATATAAGCAATTTTTACTAATTACATAAAATTAGCAAATCTCCATAGGTGCAGTCAGTTATTTTCAGTATACTGGTAAATTTTCTGTGTCTGTGCCTAGGCCATTTCCTGAATTATAAAGATTGATACAGATATTAAAAGTGAAGTTATTGAAAGCAGTGGATAAACTACCTACTATATACACTTTCTTTTAAGGTTCAAACCCTAATAAATTAATATTTCTGAAGTTGACAAAAGTCCCATCATTGACACAACACAAACGAAAACATAATCTTAATACACATCAAGTGATCTTCCTAAAGGATATTGTTAGTCAATTTATCCTTACAATTACTTATATCTTTTCCACCCTGACAAACATGCTTTTTAAAAATACAGAGTATAGTGTTCTATATAGGTACATAAGTACAGGAATTCATTGATATCATAATGCTTCAGTTATCCAAAGAAACAATGGGGATAAATTATCATTACAAATAATTAAATATAATTCTTCATACGCAAAAGAAATTTTTCTTTAATAGCTTCTTTTTTTGCATTTTTAAAATAAAATATCAGTGGTTTTTTGTCTGTTTTTGTTTTTGTTTCTGAGACAGCTTTGCTCTGTTGCCCAAGCTAGAGTGCCTTGGCATCACCCTAGCTCACAGCACCTCAAACTCCTGGGCTCAAGTGATCCTCTTGCCTCAGCCTCCCAAGTAGATGGGACTACATGCACACACCACCATGTGTGGCTTTTTTCAATTTTTAGTTGCCCAGCTAATTTTTTTCTATTTTTAATAGAGATAGGGTCTCACTCTTGCTCAAGCCAGTCTCAAACTCCCAAGCTCAAGCCATTCTCCTACTGCAGCCTCCCACAGTGCTAGGATTATAGGTATGAGCCATTGCACCTGGTCTATTTTTTTTAAATTTATTTTTAAATTTCAGTATATTATGGGGGCACAAACATTTTGGTTGTATATATTGTCTTTGCACCACCCAAGCCAGAGCTACAAGCATGCTCATCCCCCAGATAGTGCTCTGGGCACACAGTTGTGAATTTACTCATCCCCTCCCATCTTCCCAGTACCCAATGAATGTTACTTTCATATGTGCACATAAGTGTTGACCAGTTAGTACCAATTTGATGCGGAGTACATGTGATGCTTGTTTTTCCATTCTTGTGATACTTCACTTAGAAGAATGGGCTCCAGCACCATCCAGAATAATACAAGAGGTGTTAGTTCACCATTTTTTTTTGTGGTTGAGTAGTTCTCCATGATATACACATACCACAGTTTATTAATCCACTCATGTGTTGATGGGCACTTAGGTTGTTTCCACATCTTTGCAATTGTGAACTTTGCTGCTATAAACATTCAAGTGCAGATGGCTTTATCACAGAAAAACTTTCTTTTCTGTGGGTAGATGCACAGTAGTGTGATTACTGGATCAAATGGTAGTTGTACTTTCAGTTCTTTGAGGGATCTCCATATTTATTTCCATAGAGGTTGTACTGATTTGCAGTTCCACCAGCATTGTATGAGTGTTCCTATTTCTCCACATCCACATCAACATTTATTGTTCCGGGACTTTTTGATAAATCCCATTCTTCCTGGAGTTGGGTGATATCTCATTATAGATTTGATTTGCATTTCCCTGATGATTAAAGATAATGAGCAATTTTTTATATGTTTGCTGGCTATTCTGTCTTCTTTTGAAAGTTTCTATTCATGTCCTTTGCCCACTTTTTAATGTGGTTGATTGACTTTTTCCTGTTGATTTTCCTAAGTTCTATATAGATTCTAGTTATCAGGCCTTTATTGATGTATAGCATGAAATATTTTCTCACATTCTGTAGGTTGTCTATTTGCTCTAGTGATAGTTTCTTTGGCTGTGCAGACACTTTTTAATTTTATCAGGTACCATTTATTTATTATTTTTGGTCTTGTGTTTGTTTTTCCAAACTTATTCATAAATTCTTTGCCTAGCCTGATGTCTATAAGAGTTTTTCCAATGTTTTCTTCTAGAACTCTTATGGTTTCATGCCTTAGGTTTAAGTCTGTTATCCACTGTGAGTTGATTTTTGTGAGAGGTGAGAATTCTGGATCCTGTTTCAATCTTCTACATGAGGCTATCCAATTTTTCAAGCATCACTTATTGAATAATGATTCTCTTCCCCAGTGTACATTTTTGTCTACTTTGTCAAAGATCAGGAGACAATATGAGGATGGTTTTATATCTAGGTTCTTAGTCCTGTTCCATTGGTCTATGTCTCTGTTTTTGTGCCAATAATATGATGTTTTAGTTATTATAACCTTGTAGTATAGCTTTTAGTCTGGTAGATTGATGCTTTCCAATTAGTTCTTTTTGCTTAAACCAAAGTAATCTGCTTTCGTTATTTAGGGTCTTCTCTGGTTCCATACAAGGTGTGGAATCATTTTTTCTAGATTTGTAATAAATGATGTTGGTATTTCAATAGGGATTGCATTGATTCTGTAGTTCACTTTAGGTAGTATAGACATTTTAACAATATTGATTATGCCAATCCATGAGCATAATAAAGTTTTCATCTATGTACATCCTCTGGAATTTCTTTTCTTTGTGTTTTGTAGTTTTCCCTATATAGGTTTCTTACCTCCTTCATTAAATATATTCCTAAATATTTAATTTTCTTTGATGCTATTGTGAAAGACGTATCTTTGATTTGATTCTTGGTTTGATGTTATTCACATATATGAAAGCTACTGATTTGTGTGCATTGATTTTGTACCCTGAAACTTTGTTGAATTCATTTATCAATTCCAGGAGTGTCTTGGTTGAACACTTGGGGTTTTATAGATATAATATCTTATCATTGCAAAGAGTGAAAGTTTGACATCTTCTTCCCCCATTTGGATACCAGTGATTCCCCTCTTGTCTGATTGCTCTGGCAGGGACTTCCAGCACTATGTTGAATAGAATTGGTGATTATAGGCAACTTCATCTGGTCTAGTTCTAAGCGGGAATGCTTTCAATTTTTTTCTTATTCAATATGATGTTGGCTGTGAGTTTATTGCATATGATTTCAATAATTTTGAGGTATGACCATTTATGCCTATTTTGTTAAGAGTTTTTATCATAAAACGGTGCTAAATTTTGTCAAATTATTTTTCTGCATCTATTGAGAGGATAATGTGGTCTTTGCTCTTGCTTTTATTTATGTGGTTAATTATATTTATAGATTTGCATCTGTTGAACCATCCTTGCATCTCTGGGATGAAGCCCGCCTGGTCATGATGAATTTTCTTTTTTATGTGCAGCTGAATTTGGTTTGCTAAGATTTCATTGAGAACTTTTGCATCTATATTCATAAGGGATATTGGTCTGCAGTTTTCTTTTTTGTTGTGTCTTTTTTTGGTTTTGGTGTAAAGGTGAATTTGATTTTTTAGAATAAGTTAGGGAGGATTCCATCCTTCTCAATGTTGTGGAATAATTTTTGCATTACAGGTACCAGTTCTTTGTAGGCTTGGTAAAATTTGGGTGTGAACATGTCTGGTCCAGGACTTTTTTGTTGGAAGATTTTTTATTAGTGCTTCAATTTCAGTGCTTGACGTTGGTCTTTTCAGGAATTCTATTTCTTCCTCCTTGAGCCTAGGGAGGTTGTGGGTTTCTAAGAATTTTTTCATTTCCTCCCCATTTTCAAGTTTTGGGGCTTGGAGATTTTTATAGTGTTCAATGATGTTTTGCATTTCCAAGGTATCAGTTGTGACTTATCCTTTTTCATTTACAATTGAGTTTATTAAAGTCATTTTCTTTCTGCTTCTGGTCCATCTTGGAAGAGGGCAGTCAATTCTGTTTATCTTTTCAAAGAAACAACATTTTGTTCTATTAATCTTCTGTGTAGTGGTTTAATTCTTGATATCATTTAGTTCTGTTGTGATCTTGGTTATTTCTTTTATTCTGCTGTGTTTAGGATTGGTTTGCTCTTTCTTTTCTGGGTTCCTTGAGATGGTTCATTAGTTTGTTGATTTGCAATCTTTCTGTCTTTTTGATGTGGGCATTTAAGCCTATGGGTTTTCCCTCAGGACTGCTTTTGCTGTATTCCACAGATTTTGATAACTTGCGTCCCTGTTATCATTTAGTTAAAAGTATATTTTGACTTCCATCTGAATATTCTCCTTGATTCAATAGTAATTCAGTAATAGATTGTTTAATTTCCATGACTTTTTGTAGAGATGAGTGTTTCTGCTGGAATTGATTTCCAATTTCATTCCACTCTGGTCTAAGAAGATACATGGTATAATTTCTATTTTTTTAATTTGTTGAGATCTGTTTCGTGGCCTAGGATGTGACCAATTTTAGGGAAAGTCTATGAGCTGATGAGAAGAATGTATATTCAGTGTTATTTGGGTGGAACATTCTGTAGATATCTGTTGAGCCAACTTGTTCTGGAGTTCTGTTTAAGTCCATTGTTTCTTTGCTTATTTTCTGCTTGGAGTATCTGTCCAGACCTGTCAGTGGAGTATTGAAGTCCCCAACTATTATGGCATTACTGTTTATCATGTTTAGATCAGGATATGCTTTATGTATCTGGGTGCTCCTATGTTGGTTGCATAAATATTTAGGATTGTTACATCTTCTTGTTGGATTTTTACACCACTATGTAGTAACCATCTTTGTCTTTCTTTACTTTTGGTGCTTTAAAGTTTATGTTATGTGATATACGAATGGCTACCCCAGCTTTCTTTTGGTTTCCATTTGCCTGGAAACCTGTTTTCCATTCCTTCACCTTAAGTCTGAATGAGTTCTTGTGGGTAAGATGTGTTTCCTGGGAACAGACGCTATTTGGCTTGTATTTTTTCATCCAGTCATCTAGCCTATGTCTCTTCAGTGGGCAATTCAAGCCATTCACACAGAGAATTGATATTTGGGGTGTGTTTCTGTTCATCCTGTTTGGTAGACTCTTATTGTTCTGTTTTACCTCTTGAGAGCTTGTGGAATCAGGGTTCTAGACTTTAGCTTTTGGGTAATTTTACACTGGTGGGTGTCTATCACGCTGGTCAGTGTATAATGCAGGTCTGGTCTTCACAAATTCCATCAGTGTTTGCTTGTCTGGGAAATTCTTTATTTTTCCCTCATATAAGAAGCTTAGTTTCTGCATGATAAAGAATTCTAGGTTGGCCATTATCGTGTTTTAGAAGACTGAGTATAGATCGCCCATCCCTTCTGGTTTGTAAAGTTTCACTTGAAAAATCTACAGTTACTCTCTGATAGGTTTTCCTTTGTAGGTTACCTGCTGTTTTCACTTTAATGCATGAAGGAGTACCTCTTTCATGTTTACTTTGGTCAACCTAATAACTATGTGATGTGGTGATTGTCTTTTCATATTGAGTCTCCCATGAGTCCTGTGTTCTTCTTGTACCTGGATGTCTAGATTTCTGGCCAGGCCAGGGTAATTTTTCTCTATTATTCCTTCAAATAAATTTTCCAGCCCTTGTATATTTTCCTCTTTCCCCTCAGGGATGCCTATGATTGTTATATTTGGCCTCTTTACATAATCCCACATTTCTTGTATGCTTTATTCATACCTCTTGCTTCTACATTCTTTCTCTTCAACTGATTTGCTTAGCTTACAGGTGTTACCTTCAATCTCTGAGATTCTTTCTTGTGCATGATCCAGCCTATGTTTAAGGCTTTCCACTGTGTTTTGTAGTTTCTTGAGTACATCTTTCACTTCCAAAATTTCTGTTTGTTTTTTTCTGTAATACAACTTCTTTAGAGAATTTTTGACTAATTTCCTGCATTGTTTTTATGGTTTCTTTGTGTTGGGTTTCTATTTTCTCTTGAATTTCATTGAGCTTTCTTACAATCTATATTCAAAATTTTTCATCTGTCACTGTAGCCATTTCAATTAAGTTAGCATCTATTGCTGAGGAGCTAATGATTTCTTTTGGGGGTGGACTTTTTGTTCTGATTTTTCATGTTTCCTGAGATCATTCGCTGATTCTTTCTCATCTGGCCTCTTGGTCAAGAGCTGGGGGTGCTAGTGCTCATTTATGGCCCTGTCTCCAAGTCCCTAACGATCATTCCCTGACAGTGTCGGGAGGGGAGCAATGATGCTGTATTGCCTTAGGGGTGTTTTAGCAGGTTTGATGAACATCTTGGATTACCTCTGACCTATTGTCTTCACCTCTTCCCAATGGCGTATAGTTAGTTTGGTCCCTCAGCTTAAGCTGAGGATTGTACTTGTGGGTATGAATCTACTGCTCCCTAATAGCTTGACATGAAAGGCATTATGTTTAGCTTTGAGGGTGTTCCTGCTGTGGTTGATTATAGTTTGTGTGGAGGAGCCAGTTACTGGGGTAATCTGTTGTACCTGTAGTAGGCTCTGGTCCCCCAGGTTGGGTATACAAATGCCCCAAGCTTTGAGAGGGGCCTTGTAGCTCCCAGAGCTAGTACCCTGCTCCCCCTGAGGTAAGGGGAGGAATAATATAGATCATGGCTGGGGTGTGAAAGCCTGGGTGTGTAAGCTTATATGGGGCTGAGAGGTTGCTTATCTGGCTCCTAGGGGGAGATACCAATGTGGAGTTCAGGGCTACCTCTCCAAGCTAGAGGGCTGGAGGGCTCTCCTGATGGCAGGGCCAACTCGTGGGATTGCTGGGGTCTATAGCCATGTTTTTCCTTCCCTATCCACAAACCCAGGAACTTTCTCCTCAGACTGGTCCATTTGTATTTCCTCTCCACCTAAGATGGACTCTTGAGCTTCCTCATGGTTCTTGTGTCTAGCCGGCTGGTGTGTGTCTCTGCATGTGACTAGCAGATAGGAGATCTACAATTGTGCACCCCTTTTCTGCCACTGGTCCCCAAGGTGAGTCTGGTGGGCGTCTCTATCCCCAGCAGTCTCTGCCACCAGGGGAATAGTGGCAGCTCAACGAACTCTTGGATAAAGCTGAAGGCTCTATTAAAGTGAGTAAGGATAAGGGTGGCTGCTCTGATTCAGTGTGCCCACCCAAGGCATTTGGTTGCCTTGGGAACCAGTACTTATGAACACTGAGTCACAGTGACACAACAAACTTCAATATAGTGGTTCTCCAGGAGCTGGTGGATGGGGCTCACCCACAGAACCCTGTTCTCTTGTGCTTCTCCACACCCTCCCAATGAGCATGGGCTCTGACAGGAACTGGGATCTCTCCCACAGGCTTCCCCACAGTGCCCTCTGTGCCACCAGCAGCTGAATGCTTCAAATGCCTATGGCAGGAAGAACGGACTGAGATCTCCCTGCCAGCTAGGCGATGGAAATGCACCCCTGTGCTGAAAGCAGGTCACTCAGCACAGAGAACTCTACCAACGGCTATGGTTTGGGGAAGGGTCTGCGGACTTCCTGCACTGCTCTTGAGTCAGCAGGTGAGGCGCCCGTCCAGCCTCCTCTCCAAGCCCCAGTCTCAGCAACACAACCAGCCTTCTCTCCGCAAGCTGGGGCAACTATGTTGACTGAGGAGGGCTTGGCTGGGAACGCACTCGGCCTGTGCACCCACTGCCTGGTGCCAGCTTGGCTGGGAGTGTGCACTGGTTGCGGGAGCCAGGTCTGTGGGTGCAAGGCGCTTTGTTGGTTGCTGCCACGTGGGTACAAGTGGCTAGAGCCCGGATTACTTCCTGGGATGCCAGGAGTGGAGGATGTGCAGAGAAGAGGGAGTCCAGATCTCTGGTTACTCGTGGCACTCCCCCATGGGGTGAGAGCCCTGTGTCCCATTGCTGGTCTGAGGCACCTGGGGGAGGGGAGAAAAAAAACACCTTACTCTTTCCCTGGGCTCCGGAACTCCCTGGAGTTAGCTCATGCAGGTTGCTCCCTCTACCCTCCTCTCTCTCAGCTGCTCAGTTTCTCCTGGTGGCATTCCCGGACTCCATTGGTGTCTGTCCCCGTGGTCCACTTCCTAGCAGTAAGCACGCCCGCACTCCTCAGTCCAATCCTCAGCCTTCCCGCGGGGATGGTCCGACAGCTGTCTCCAGTCGGCCGGCTTGGTTTCCCTCTGTCCTTAACAGCCTCCTTATGGAATGTTTTCTAAAGTGTACTGACTGACTCTCTGTCTTTAGAACACACTATGAATATGTCGAAATTACCAATTACATAAATTAATAGTAAATCAATAAATTAATTACATAATTAATTTATTAATAATAAATTATTAAGCATAATTACACATTTACTGTAATAAATATATATTTAATTTTGAAAGATAGGTAGATAGATCAATTGTGCCACTCTCAGGCTACACTCATTAAAAAGAGATGTAGAAAAAAATGTGAAATATTAAGGAAAACTATTATCTTCTGCCAAAAAAAACACCTAGATATGAGAATAAGAAATTATTATTTTGAACAAATTACGTTTTTTTGTTTGTTTGTTTGTTTTTGGCTTGAGAAAGTAACACAACAAAACCACAGGTTGTCTTGTCATTGTTCTCTTTCTGCTTCCATCCAGGAACAAGAAGATAACAAAACTTTAAACAGACATTATTTAAACTACTCCCAACAATTAAACAATGGCACAGGACTACCTGAGAAAAATAGCTGGCAGATAAGAATGGTTACTAATAAAAGGCCTAATTTACTGTGATTTGTGTTACTTACCCTGCGGGAGAGAGTTCTGGCTCGAGATTCAGAACTCAGTAATCACTTGAATGAACTTTCCGCTAACTTGACTCTCCTCCCAAACAGATGAGACCTAGAATGTGAGAGAAAACAATCTCATACGAACTATTTCCCTCATCATGCAAATAGTCTATAAATTTAAAATGTTTCTCCTCAAGTGCTGTTTATTATTAAATTTTAAAATCTGTTCAAATAAAAGTACATCTTTATCTTTACAAAATTACTTTAAATTACATAAAATTACATCTTTATCTTCACAAAATTACAATAAATTTTATCTTATTGTAAACATAAAATTACTTTATTTTAAAGATAAAATTACCTTATTTTTACAATAAGATAAAGACACTTAACTGGTAAGATTAATACTTACAAAAATACAGAACTAAATGTTCTCATATGTCAAAATAATTATCTTTGTGTGGTGAAATTTTGAGTATTTTTTGTTTTCTACTTTTATATTTCAAAAATTATTGAATGACAATGTATTTTTGTGAAAAAAATCAACTTTATTGTTGTCAGTATTCTTCTCCAACTACTTTCCTGTAATATCTCTCTCTTTGTCTCCATATATGTACAGGCACAGTGTTTAAAAGTTTTTAAAACTTCAGAAGAAAGATACTTGGTAAATAAAAACTGTTATTAAAGACATATATCTCTCATATTTTGAACTGCATTTTTTGACCCCCATATTATTTGAGGAAGAGCAAACAAAAAGTCTCTCAAAAGCTTTCTAATGCTGAAACTTGATAAAATTTCCACAACTCTAGATAGGAATGTCATTCTAACCACACTTATGTTATAATAATATTCAGCAAGTATTTGTTTAAGCTGATACCTGTTCATAGTTTAAGTTACATATCAGGTGTTTCCTCAATATTCTCTGTGTCTCCATTGCACTTAACAAGTAATAATAATGACAATTATTGATAATAATGATAATTACAGCATTAACAACAAAAGCCTATGTGCTGGGAGGCTGTTCAAAATGCTTTACACTAATTAACTCCTTTAATTATGAAAATGATCTATAAAATACACTAACCCGAATTTACAGATCAGGAAACTGGACACCAAAAGGTTGAGCAGCTGTCTTCCCAAGGTCATATATAGCATGCTAGATGGTGGAGACAGGATTGAATCCCAGAAGAATGGTTTCAAGCCAAACTTTTTACCACTATACAATATTTTATATCTTCCTATCACACACACACACACACACACATACACACACACACGGCTTTATTTAAATTTTGCTTAAACCCCCTCCTTCTCCCAAACTGACAACAATCAATCTTTTCCTTTGTTTCAGGAAACATTCTGTGGAGCCTCTGGTGCACCGTTAACTTCAGTGCAATGAGTCAATAAAACTGAATTTATTAAATTGCAGGTCTGTCCCTGGTGGTCTTATGCTGATTTAGGGTGAACCAAAGAAAGACTGCTCCTATGAAGATTATAAAGAAGCCCATGAATCTATGTGGTATGTAGAACAATTGCCACAAATATACAATTATCCTACAAGTTACTCTATCATTGTGCCCATTTTATTGAGGTTAATTAATTTACCTAAGTTTACTTAAATAGTAATTATCAAGGACAAGTCCCATATCCGGGCATGAAAATTCTAGAATCCTTACTCTTCACCACTATTGTATCAAGACAGCCATCCAGATGTGGGATAAAAATCCATGTCCTCATATTGTCCGCATTTTGATAGCAGCTAAAACCAAAGAAAAATATGAAATTGTCCAAGAAAAGTAGGTAAATTAAGAAGAGCGATGGGCTGGGCTCAGAAAATATAAGCATTAAACACAAAGGCAGAAAAAGTGAGAGGTAGGATAAATACCAGCTGTGGGTGCTTGGGGCCAGGAAGGGTGACTCAGAGCCAAAAGACTATCCAGTTTCAGTTCAGAGAGGAAGGTGACAGCTGTCAAATGTAACTGAGAGTTTCAGTAAAGAAGAAAAAGCTGAATCGAATGGAAGCACCTATGGAATCTAGAATAGTTTCAGCAGAGTCGTGTCCTTGGAAAATATATTTCAGAGATAGAAGTTTGACAGGGGAATTGGATACAAAAATGGGGAGAGCAGAAGTAAAACCTTTAATTTTTTTTATAAACTTTCCTGAGAAAAGAAAAAGAGCTATTTTCAAGTTTGGGACAAAGTCAAAAGTTAGTTTTCTTCTCCATTGGGTTGACAGAAAAATAAGAATGTTTATAGCTAGAGGAAAAACATTCTAGTCAGGAGAAAGGTTAAAAATAGAAGTGAGAGAAAAACAGGGGACATTTACTAGAGGAAATTACTGGAAGACGCAGCAATAATTCTATGGCTGTGTGTCATAGCGTAACTTCACTCTTGGCTGTTGGTAGAAGCTCGACACAGGTGAATGCTCTCATTGAGAACAATTAAAAAAGGTAAATAAAATACCAAAAATTGTCTGAAGGAACTGGAGAGCTTCCATACTATCTAGAATTTAGAAGTCCAGATCCTGGAGAAAAGGGAAGCCTGTGTAGGAGAACTTAAGTTTATTTATGCAAGTCACAATTCCCCTTACACATTGCTTATTTTTGGGTAAGGGAAAAGCTATGAAGCCAGACAGAGGGCAGATGCTCGCAGGAAGAGGAACCAGCATACTTTGGGCAATCACAGGAGCAGAAAGAACAAAGTGTCAGAGTTGGTAGTCAAGTCTGCAGGAGATAAGGGCCAAGATCTCAGAGAGTAGGGAGGTGCGGAGATATGGAAGTGATGCTTAGTGCCTTCTGTCCTGTCAATACATTGTCTATATCCACCTATGTGGTAGACAGTACGACCGTAATCTACATACTGAATCTACACAGAAAGCAAAGACAAAAAAAGCTGCAAAGTAGAGTGGAGTTTTTGGCAGTACTGTAGTTCTAAGAGACAAAATGGAATATAGGACTGAAAAGAGGAGGGTGCTAGGGATCAGCCTGGGCTCTCATTTCCCTGGGGTACTACACCCCAGGAGTGTGGGTGAACCAGAGAGAGACTGCACCTTGCGGGGACCATAAACAAGCCACGATAAGTTCAGTCTCTAATAGATTTGAGGTTATCTGATGTTTTGTTTCCTACCCAAACTGCCAGAGTACAGGATACATCCTCCATAAAGGGAGAGAACATCATGCACAGACTCTTCAATTTTTTTATATAAAATTCCCAGCTGTCATTAAAAAAAAACTTACACACATGCTAATGCAAATAAAGGAGAAGACTAGACAATAGAAATGAACCTACAAGTGACCCATATCAGAGTGGGTGAGGACAAATAATGACAGTTATAAATTTTATAATTCAGTGAAAAAACAACCAGTATAACAACAGGAAAAACAAGCAAAAACTTGAATGGGTACCTCACCAAAGAGTTTTGCAAAAGGTCAAGAAGTGTGTTATACTGTGTTCAACTTCGTTAGTTATCTGGAAAATGCAAATTAGAATCTCAAATTCTACTAAGAACTTCCAGAACAGTGAAAACAAAATGTCTGATAATAAGAGTTGACAAAGAAATGGATAAACTGTACTCCTCCTACACAATTGGTAGTAATGTAGATGGTGCAACTACTTTGAAAACTGCTTGCAAGTATCTAATAAAGTACATGTGTATCCATTTATGAAAAGTTCAAAAATTAGCAAAAGTTATCTAAGTTATAAGAAGTCAGAATAGTAGTAATTTTTGGGATGGGTAGTGACCAGATAAGGACACAGGAAGGACTTACAGAATAGTGGTTTTTAAGGTCATCTTTAAGCCTCAGTCACATTCCCTTAAACCTACCTTTTCCCTTCAGCCATTACGGTAGCATGGAGGTGAACACTGTCCTTTGGCCACATTCTACACCACTTGGATTCTGTGTTTCTCTTCTTTTCCCTGTAGTTTCTCTGTAGCTACCACATGGTATAATGATAGGAATGCCCAAAAAATTCCAGAAATTATGAAAATATATAAACACAAGGTAGTCACTACTCTCTATTACTTTGGCCAATACTAGACAGGAGATAATTGTTGAAAATCCCCTTTTCTTTGTTTCACATAGACAGGTCCAAGGCTTATTCTGCACTGCTTTTCAAAGATGCTCAGCTACATGGAGCCCCAATTACCCACAATAGTAATTGGGTCAATATGCACTCTTGGATTGGATTTCCCTTCTTATGGGTACCCTCAGTTATATTCCCTGCAATTACTTCCTACATTTGACCACTTGCCAACATCCCTTCTCTCAGCCTTTGATTTTGGGAGGAATCCAAGCTAAACATATTGATACTCTTAGAAGAAGTTCCTCAGGATGGGATTCTGGAATAGGACCACTAAATGGTCAGAAGAAAATCTGATTTTATTGCAGATAAAATGGGAACATTGATAATCCCTCAATGTGTAATAAGAGTATAGATACTAAAACCTGACCAGTGGTTGATTATAATGAAGTACAAATAAGGAAGCATTGGTTGAAGCACTAGTATAGCACTTGAATGTTATAGTGGCATGATAATTACCTGGGTCTACTAAAGGTTTTAGAATCTTTGAAGAAGAAAATAGCAGATTCAGGGTAACTGTCCATTCAACTCACCCTGGAAAAGCTGAAAATCTCCCATGGCAGCCTTTAAAGAGACTCATCTCCCCAACCAGAAGATGAAATGTGCTAAAAATGAGTCCAAAACGTGATTGTAAGGGGGGCCAAGGTGCAGGAAGAGGAAGTCTACTGTGGCCATGTTAGGGAGTTGATGAGATTCCTCTAAGCATAGGCTAGGTGAGAATGCTTAAGCAGCATGGCAAGATGGGTGCAATTATCAATGCTATTCCAAGAGATATCAGTGATATGATCTGAATGTTTATATACCCCCAAAACTCATATGTTGAAATCCTAACCCCCATAGTAATGGCATTAGGAGGTAGAGTCTTTGAGAGGTGATTAGATCATGAGGGTGGAGCCCCCATGATTCAGATTACTGCTTTTGTAAAAGAGACCACAAAGAATTAGCTCACCCCTTCAGCAATGCGAAAGCACAGCAAGAAGGTGCCATCTTTGAGCCAGGAAATAGGCCAGTGCCAGACACCAAACCTTCTGGCTCCTTGATCTTGGACTTCCCAGCTCCAGAGTTGTGAGAAATAAATATCTGTTGTTTTAAGCCATCCAGTTTGTCACTTTTGTTAACAGCAGCCTGAATAGATGCAGACAACAAGGGAAGAGATAATCAGGAAAGCAAATAGAGTGTTACTTGAATTAACCAGCGAAAAAGAACAACAGCTTAAAAGCAAAAGACTGAATTCAGCCATAACAATGAAAAAATGCAATTTTCCCCCAATATGCAAATCTAAGCCAATACTCTGACCACAGGTCTACAATAAAAAGGAAAGGGAAGTTCTATATTGGAAAATATTTTAAATGCCAATTCATGTATAGGCAATAAATATTACCCCAATCCTTTGCCAAAGGGAGCTGAAGTCATTTACCAAAATGTAAAAGAGCAAAAAATGGCCCCATTCACCATTGTATCATATCAATGGGCAGAGGAAGTACTCAGTTGCTATACAGGAAGATCTGTCTTGGAGATGGTTGGGGTGGCTTCTCTAGTTAGTCATTCTATGCATGCATAATGGCTTTCCAATAGAGCAGTCATGATAACATAATGAAGCCTACTCGGAAGTGTGGACTCCATCCAACCAAGGCTATAGTAAACACTGCTACTGCTGAAGGACCAGACTATCAGCAGCAGAACCAACGCTAAGCCCTTGGAATTGCACCATTCCTCAGGAAGTTTCCAAGTGGCACATTGATTATACTGGATTTCTTCTATCCTGAAGCAGGTAGAAATCTGTCCTTACTAAAATTAGTATCTATTCTGGATATGGACTTACCTCCCTGCTCAAAATAGCTCTGCCAACACCACCATCTGAGGGTTTACAGAATGCTTGGTTTGCTTACCTGGGCCCTGAATAAGATCTACTAAAACCAAGGGAGTTTTCTTATTGTGGAAGTATGACAATGGGCACTTAACCAGAGGCCCAGGGCTCCTCTCAGGTATGGTATCACTTAGAAGCAGCCAGCCTAGTAAAAAGATGGAATGGGATGGCATATTAGATGCTCAGCTAAAGTGTCAGCCTGGGTCTTGGGTGCTGACCTGCAGGATGTAATATATTCACTGAACTAACTAATGAATACTGTACAGTATCTGCAATGCCTAAAATGTATGGATTTTGACACCAAGGTAGGATTAGCATTTCTTATCACTTGTGGTAACATGACTGAGGAATCTTTACTTCGTGTTCAACAGTTAGATCGAATTAGGAGTGTTTGTAGCCTGTGTGTGTGTGTGTGTGTGTGTGTGTGTGTGTGTGTGTGCTAAGGGTGAAGGAGTACTTCCCTATAGGTGAACAGTAAGAGTTCCATTGAACCCAAAGCTGTGATTTCCCCTGACAATTTTGAGATTTTCATCCTCGTTGACCAGTAAGCAATAAATGAAATGACTATATTGATGTGGTTAATTGATGCAAATTATTACAAGATTGAAGCACGATACTGCACAGTGGAGACAGGATGAAGTACATCCGGAGCCCAGGGCATTCCCAGATTGACCTCTGGCTGCCTCTGTGTTGAGTTATAACTGTCCGTGGGCAATCACTCCATTTATGACCCACTCAGGGCAAAAGCAACTAAGGGATCCAATTCCTTGTACTGTTCACCTCACTGGCTAGGATGAGAAAAATATAAAAGGAGCAGGAGGAAAACAGATATTAGGAACAGAAATTATAGCCACAGATCAGTTATGGTTGGTGGGTCTATAACTTGTTTTACTGATCCTTTAGCATTGAGTCTTTGATGGAGACTGTGGTAGTTCTGACATCGTTAGTGAAGATCACAAATGAATCCAAAGAGCAAAGGGTGACTGCATGGCATATCCGCTCTGCCCCATCCTCTTGGTTCAGTGTTTATATTTGCTCATTGCCACAGCAACTAGCTAAACGTAAGCACAGCCTGAGAACGTACGTCCTCAATGTTACTGTTCATCTCTTTCATTCTGCTCTGAGACTTCTCTCCAGCCACCACACAGGGCACCTGTAAGGATCTGAGCCATTGAAGCACTTGCCTGGGTCTGGAGTGTGAGGGTTAACACTGCTGGGCAAACCCTGGCCGACGGAAAACAGGCATGGTAGGCAAATCTCTTCTGCTCTGTGTGTGCAAGACAGATAGTCGTTCCCGACTCCCCAGTGAGGGGGCAGTAGGACTGAAGCCCATTTTCCAGCAGTGGTGAATAGCTCAGTTTTCAACTGTTGGATTGGTTTTCTTTCTTTCCTTATTTTACTCTGTCAAGTTCCCCCAGTTTTATTCCCTGAAATATGATTTCAAATTAAACTATCTGCATACAAGTCCTTATCTCTAGTTCTACTTTTTAGGATAATATAAGCTAAAAATTTGACTGTTCTATTTCATCATCTGGGTGGTTGTTACACAGAGGTGAAGAGTAATGAATGTATTATTCTACAATAGAAAGCTTTTTTAAGGAAATACTCTGACTCTGAAATAGTAAATTCTAAGATCCTGTGAAAACTTCTTATCCCAACAGGGATGACATCTACTAATTCTTGATATATCCCTTCTTAGCTCTCTTGAAAACAGCCAATTCATTTTTCCTCTCATCTTCTACATGTCTCTATGAGTCTATAGATTCTTTTTTCTCTTTCTTTTAAAATTGTCATTTTAAAATAATTTGAGATGCAAAAAGATTACTAAAATTATACTAAGGTTTTCATACACACTGAGCTCCCTAAAATGTTAACTGACATAACCACAATATGATGATTATAAAATTAATATTGATGTAGTACTATTATCTAATCGACAGGCCTTATTGCAATTTGCCACTTGCTTCATTAATATCGGTTTTCTAGTCCAGGACCAATCCGGGTCGCACATGGCATTAACCTGTCATAGCTCCTTTGTCTCTCATAATCTGGGGCAGCTCCTCAGTATTTCTGATTTCTGTGACCTTGATACTTTTGCTTCCCTTTTAACATCGACATGGCCTTGCAACTGAACTAAAATCAGTTGTGTATGGCAGATGATGTGGATCTCTTTCTCCTCCTGCGTCTTGGAAACGTCCCACTCATGCTCTCGGTATCGTTTCCCCATCAGGCTGCCTGAATGGTGAGGGTCACTCTGGAGTTTGGGCCTAGAAGCCCGTGGCAGAAGGTGGAGCATCTGTGAGGAAAGGCCGTCCAAATCTACTCACGTTGGGTACCGTTAGTGAGGAAGAGATAATTCTATTATGTTTTAATACTTTATGCATTTGATTTGACTTCTGTAACTAATTGTTTTGAGACCTAGAATATTATAATGAATTCACACAGAAAAAATGAATTGGAAGAGTTAGAGCAAGTGCTTAAGATATGCAATTGGCTTCCAGATTGGGGCCTGAAGGAAGTCGATGAGAAGAGAGAAACATGGTATGAAGATGAAGATGCAGGAGAACGCAGCTGGCTGGCGGGACTCGTGGGCTTCCTATTGAATGAGTACTGTTAAATGACTACACTGTGTGGATGGATTAGTTAATGCAGACCTCATAGCCTACTCAAACCCATTTTCAAACATTGCAGTTTTCCTGGGGTTGTCTCATAGACACTGCAAATTCCAGGGGTCCAAATGTGAATTTAAGGCTTTCCCACAAAATCCCCCTGTGATTTTTAACTTAGAAAAATGCTACCACCACCCACAGTTATTCAGGTCAGAAATTCCTGAACTACAAAAATAGCCACCTGGTTTTTTTGCACATACAGTCTTATCACCTCCGTCCCTTCCCTTCTTCAAATATATCCAAAATGTTCAAAACAAATCAGACCAGATGATCCCCTCTACCTCTCCCTTCTTTCAATCCCTACTCCACTGTTATGAACTATGAATCCTTTTCTTTTCTTTTCTTTTCTTTTCTTTTCTTTTCTTTTCTTTTCTTTTTCTTTTCTTTTTCTTTTCTTTTCTTTTCTTTCTTCTTTTCTCTTCTTTTCTTTTCTTCTTTTCATATAAAACAATATTCCTTACTATGGCATCCCTGGCATTGTAGAACCTGACACCTTGCCTGTCAGGATGCTGGTACTCTTATTCCAGGGTCTTTGGACATGCTGTTTCTGTTCTACCTTAAGAGAGCTTTTTCCTACTTCTGACTCTCTACCATGCTTCCCACACTGTAGGTCAAATGTCCGCCCACAGTTAACCTTCCTGGAATTCAGACTGACGTACATTCCTGTGGACCCCTGTACATCTCTATTCACAGAATTCATTGCAACTAGAATAGATGTTCAATATTTGTAAAAATCTACTTAAAAGTAGATCCTTTGGGAGCAGAAAATACGTGTTTTGTTCAGCAATTGTCTTGTTTGTTATTTGATGGATAAATGCAAAACTTAGGTTCTCTCCAAATGGTCCCTGTTGCCTCTTCCATGTCTCGGTCTCCTTCTCCAAGCTGGTGAGCTGGGCTGGAAACACACAAGGAAACGTCTTTGACTCCAAGTGTTATACAGAGAAGAAGAATTTACTTAAATCCATATGGAAGTGCTACAAATGAGGTGTTGCGGGAATACACAAATGAGCACGGTGACTGCGCAGGCGGGTGAGACGGGCAGCGCTTCAGGGAGGATTTCAGTGGTGAGGTCAGTTTTGCAGAAAAAGAGAAAACTTGATTTGACAGGAGGAATCAGTACCAGAAAACCCCCAAATGGAAAATTTTATGGATTCATACACACAGCAAACATAGTTACAGGCATACAAAGATAAATATCCATAAGCTCTTCTATCGGATGCTAAAAATACACAGGAGGAAACGAACAACAAACCACATAATGAACTGTGAGCAGTTCTCTGCACAGAGCTCTGCAGTGTATGACATGCTTTTGGCTGAACTCCTGAATAACAAGGCCAACACAATAAGGGTTTTACTTTTTCCATTTATCAAGAAGCCCAGGTTAGGAGATTCTGGGGCTGTTCAGAGAGTCAACATCAGAATTTTGGGCGTGCTTCAGGATTATTTTACAGGCCTCTGGTCTTGGTTGCAAGGGGACTGTAGCAGTGCCGGGTGTCCCTTTCTGATATGATTCTGCCCAGAGTGGCCCTCTCCTCTCACATGTCTGTTTTCTTGGCCAAGTAGGTGGGTTAAGGGGTGCAGATCTTTTCCAGGGATCTCTACTGCACCACCGTCAGCCAGGATTGGGTGACATAGCCATGCTGCAGCTGGGGGCCAGGCAGTGAAGGTGAGTAGCTAGGATTTCCTACTTGAGAATTGCCGGCCACGTCTGCAGGAGAGGAAAGGAATGGCCCCAGCTATGGGTGCTGGGGTCTATCAGCAGTGTGTGCACATGTGGAAATCACACAAATATTGCTCATTAGCTCTGATCTTCAAGAGGAGACAGTACCTCACCTAATATTTACCGAGCTCCAAACTTGTTCCTAGAATTGGGAAACATAGAAAGTAGAATGGTAGAAAAACAAACATAGTCCCTGTAGCTCAGACCATTGGACTCCATGGAGCATCTTTGTCAAGATTTGCACATGGCTGGCTGCATTTTGTCACTCAGACAGATGTTCACATGTCACACTATCAGAGATGGCTTCCAGATGTCCTTATCTCAAAGGGCGATTTCCCTGCTGAAATCATACTTACCATGTGCTATTTAAATTACAAAGCTCCCTAAGTTAATGCCTGGAATACTGGTAGTGACGTATGTGGGAATAAATTAATAATATAATTAGAAGAGAGACAAAATGAATAGCTAGATTGTGGTGTAATAAAAAATAAATATTTGGTCTTCTGTCTGGATTCGCACAAAGATTCTAAAACCCTTGGAATCTCTGCACTGATGAGAGTGTCTCCGGTATGCTAATGAAATGACTGGTGGCTAAGGGCTCCTAGACAGCTTCGGGATGGGGGCTGGCTGCCTGAAAGAATCAGGCATGATTAGAGGATTGGAATAATCAGTCCCGCCCTCTCCTCCCCGTAACTCTGGGACAGGGAGATGGGCTGGAGGTTGAGTTCAATCTCCAGTGTCCAGTGATTTAACTAATCATGCCTGTGGAATGAAATCTCCATAGAAACCCCTAAATGATGGAATTTTCAGAGCTTCCAGGCTGGTAAGCACAAGTAGCTAAGAAGGTGGTGTGTCCAGAGAGGGCATGGGAGCTGCAGCCCTTCCTGCACACCTTGCCCTGTGCATCTCTGCTACTTGGCTGTTCCTGAGTGTATCCTTTATGATAAACCAGTAATATTAAGTAAAGCATTTTACTAAGTGTTGAGTCATTCCAGTGAATTATGAACTTGAGGGGGTGTCCTGAGAATCTCTTGTTTTGTAGTTGGCAGGGCAGAAGTACAGGTGACCAGACAACCCATTTGTGGCTGGTGTCTGAAGCGAGGCAGTCTTGTGAAACTGAGCCTTTAAATTTATGGAGTCTGATGCTAATGCCAGGTAGTCAATGTCAGAATTAACTTGAATTGTTGGACACCCAGTTGGTGTTGGAAAATTGGAGAATTGGTTGCAGTCAAGAGAAAAACAAAATCTGCTCATTGACAGATAGGATAGATAGACAGAAATAGTTTGATAAATGTAGATAAACACATATGTTATCCAGTTTTAATTACATATATACTTTTAAATCTAAGACCTTTGATTTTCCAGTTGTGTTTTCCCAACCCTCTTTTTCTTTCTAGATGAGAAAGTTTGAATTTTTCATTGTGACAAAAGGTGTGAACAATTTGTAAGTCAAGAAAATGACTCAATGATGTTTTCTATTCCCAATGTCTGGAAATCAAGCAAAAGTTTAGATTAAAGAAACTTAACGATTCTAGGATTTAAAACTATTCCACATTTTGCCTCTTGACAAAACAAGTGAAGGGGCTCAGGAAATTTCACCTCAAAATATGACTCCTTAGTATAAAAAGTATTTTGTGTTAAAGATCCTTAGAGATCAGCAGGCCTTGGAAGGGGCTGTCCCTCTTTCTTCATAAAAAGCAAGACACATCAAAATGAACAATTGAGTTCCCTTCCCTTCCCTGTTATCTTAATATATTACAGGAAAGATCAAAAAATGCACCAGACCTGGCACAAATAATTTTAAATATAATACCGACCTCTCAGGTTAGTTTAATTTGCAGTGACAATCATTTATAAGTCAATCCGCTCCATCCCACTCATTCATTCTGCTAAGTATATATTTATTCTCCCTAGTAACCATTTATTACCCATAAGCAGAATTATCTATGTTCCTCATCTCCCTCTCCCCTCTAAAATGAGGGTATATAAATTTCTGGACCCCATTGGGATACTGAGTAATCATTCTGTGATTCTCTCCATGCACATGGTAAACAAATCTCTTTCTGTTATTAATCTGCCTTATAGTGAGTAGATCTTTCAGTGAACCCTCTGAGGCAAAGGGAACATGTCCCCTAAACCCCCCACAAGACAGCCACAAAATGTCTACTCATGCTTTGATGATCTCAAAAAAATTGAACTTTCCTGTTCCATTTCTCATTATTTTACAACTGTAAATAAATCCTTTAAACTCTTAAATATTATTTTATTTTGCATGTGTTATTTATTTGAAATTTGATCTCCTCAATACTTTCTCAGCACATAACTATCTTCTACCCTGAAGAAAACACAACTTTTAAATCTTGAATAATAGAACCCAATTGTAATGCTACTCTGACAAAAAAGAGAAGAAAAAGAAACCATAAACTATTAACATTTACTAATACAAAGGCAAAGTGATAAATAAAATGCTAGCAAGTAGACTTACATTTTTTAAAGATAATAAGATATTAGGATAGGGTGGCTTCAAGAAAAAAAAATTATTTCCAGTGACAAGATTCATGATGGTAATACCTCAAAAACAGCAAAGAAGGCAAAACATTATTTACTTGTCTGTGCCTGAAATTGTAACAGAAGTAAAGTTCTGAAAAGGGTAAAATATATTATAAGTTGTCTCTTTAAAATCCCCCACCCTTTTTGGGAATTAAAACCTGCATTCCTGCCCAAGGGTAGCAATCAAAAGAGCACAAAAATGTTCTTTGTTCTTTGTTTTCTAGTATCTTAAACCACAGGAGATGGCTCAACAGAATTGTCCAGAGGACACAGATCTTCTTCACGGGAGATAAGGTTGGCCAAAACCAGTTACCATGTTAAACAGCAACAGCCCAAGGCCGTGACATGTGACGCTGATCACATAGACCTGAGCCCAACCTCTGAACCTCCCCACTTTGGGAAGCCCTGTATTTCTGCTTTAAGGTGGGATGGCAGTCCATCAAGATGCTAGTCTGCTGCCCTCCCAACTTGCCAGCAAATTAATAAACTTCTTTCCTTTTCCTCAAGCCACTTATCCTCATGCTTCATTCTCACTGACTCTGCCTCGGGGACAGGTACCAAACTTTTGGTAATAAAACAGTATTTGAAATAATTCAACATTTGAAATAATTCAACATTTGAGACTTAATAAAGTCTCATAGTGAACAAAAAAATAAAAGAAACTTAGTTAACAGAAAACAAAATACCTTAACAGAGCCATTGATATTCTGCATAACAGTAAAGTCATCATAGGAATTATTTTCAGATAACATGAAAGTAAGCTTGAAAAACATCAATAGAATTAGCTGCATTCACCTCCAATAACAGCATCAGCAACAAGGACTCACAAAAGTGCAAATGGAAGTAGTATTGCAGAGCACTCTTTCATGGACAAGCCAGGCTCTCTTCTTACATCACCTGTGCTGTCAGGGTCCCAGTGAGGAAGCCAGGGAGAGAAACCCCGGGAGAAGCAGGGAGCAGGGCGTGAGGGAAGTCCTTGCTGCACCTTTTGACCTCAGAGAACTGTGAAAGGAGAAGGTAGTTGGTCAGAGGGAATGTGAGGTTAAAATCCCCGGCTGCAACCCCTCCCAAGTGTCAACTGGTAATGGGGAGAACGGCAAGGTGAGGAGAAAGCTGAGGGAGGAGGCAAGAATTTTGGACCATGGCCCATCTGGATTTAAGAAAGAGATTACTTTGCTTTCTTTTGTTTCAAAGAATATTAGTTAGTCATTAATAGAGCTTCAACTCCTTAGAAGTGAGAGGAAATTGTGGTACAGAACACCAGAAAGCATTTTCCATCAGTTGCCCCATTGGAACAGAGGTCACCAACATTTTAAGGAAATACAAACCCCCCTCCGTTCCAGTGGAATCCACACCCGAGCAGTTTAAAGATTAAACTGTGATTTATTTTGTGTAAAGTGCATTTACCAGAAAGAAGTTTTCTTCTCTCTCTCATTTGGTATCTTTATAAAAGTACCTTTATTAGAACAGAACAATTACTTCACATCTAACGTCCCCTTCCTCCAGCATCTATCTGCAAAAAATATTTCAATGGGGGAGCTAGAAGAACTAGAGTCCCATTAGTCCAGACACATGCTAAGATACAGTATTTCTCGAACTTTTCCTTTTCCATTATCCTGCCCCACTGAGAATGCGTCGTGGGGTCTGTGTGTGCTGGTATGCTGGCACTCTCGGTGGAATGTCCCTTAACACCTGCGTGGCAAAGAAAAGGTCCAAAAGTTTGCGCAAGCTCAAGAAAGGGAAATGAATGGGGGACATAATTAAGGAGCACGACGGAAGAAAGGTACCAGAGCAGGAGGGAATTAATCAGTAGCCAGGGGTTAGAGAACAGACCTCCCAACCTACTGGAAATTAAGCCAAATCTCAGGATTCCATGGGACTTGTGAAAAATAGTGGAACTAATCACCAACGGAATCTGACCGCTCTCCTGGGGCAGAGCACTACTCGCCCTGGTTTCTGATGCTAGTTTATCTGCTAAGTCAGCTGTAGGCCAGCAGTGCAGTGAACAGCATCCAGCACACGTGTAAGACCGGCCCAAGGACAGCATGAGTCAGACACCCCCTCTCTCCAGCATCCATGTGTCAGTTCATGAATCTCTGAAACACCCATGCTGTCTTGAAGAGGAACAGAAAGAGAAGGAAAAAAACAGGAAACAAAAACAACTCAACTATGTCCCCAAATCAATGGAGTATCCAAAAGAGAGTATTTAGGTTGACAGAGACTGAGATAATATTGAAGGAAAGGTCTAATAGGGCATATTATTAATAACTATGTTATAGAAAATTGATACTTTTTCTTTGAAAATTTAGGAACAGAAATTTTTTTAATAAATTAGAGAAGGTAGAAAGTTAAAAATTGAATAACTGTTTATCTGTATACACTGGCAGAAGACAAAAGGAGACACATTTCATGTTTGTGGATATGGCCAATTATTTAAAACATATTAACTCTCCACAAGATTGTCTTTAAATTTGAATTAGAAACATAAAAAAAAAAATGCCCTAAGCCAAAGAAGCTTAATAATTTCTAATACTAAGAAACAGAACTTCAATACTTTTAATGTTCATCTAAATATGCATATTAGGAAAATTATAAAAAATGAATTATTGGATAGATACACATTTTAAAATATATTTTAGAATTCAGGAGGTAACACAAAAGAGGTTATTAGCTTTACAATAGACA
Organism: Lepilemur ruficaudatus; assembly: GCA_963574885.1. Lineage (NCBI taxonomy): Eukaryota > Metazoa > Chordata > Mammalia > Primates > Lepilemuridae > Lepilemur > Lepilemur ruficaudatus. The sequence goes on from CAUYRT010076968.1 coordinate 27,288, forward strand.
GATGAAGTTAGGGATTGACGGTTACTTGGTTGCTATTGTGGGAGAAATAATTTTTGAAAGGGGTTTTACAAAGGTCATCTGTTGAGGTCACTAAAAGAAAATTTATAAAATAGAGAATTTGGATTGGGTTTGGTTCTGTGTATTTCTGTGTCATGCAGAAAAAGTAGCTGTATATGGAGGTTTTTTAATCATTATTTGTGAACATAAATTTAAAAAGTAAATGCTGAGCTATGAGTTATTTTTACCCATTCTGTGATCCATTAGCACTTTTTTTCTCTTATGGAATTTTAACACTCAATTTTATAGGTTTATGTCTACTGTCTTCTTTTTCCTCTTATATATAAACAGAATTCTTATTTGGCCATTATCTACATAGCTTTTGTTCTGTTTATTTTCCCCATTTTTATTGAATTATAATTTATATACAGTAAAATTAAGCTATTTTAATGTACAGTTCTGTGTTTTGCTAGACCTATACAGTTATTTAGTATCACCATAAGATACAGAACAATTGCATTGCCTACAAACATTTCCCCTTACTGCTATAGCTAAGCCCTTCCTGGACCTGGGTCTGTTTCCTGTCCCTACAGTTTTGCCTTTGCAAGGGTGTCATATATTCGGCATTATGAAAGGAATTAGAGGAATCTGGCATTTTAGCAGTACCTAGTGTGGGAATGAGGTCAGAGCAGCCTTTTTATTTGCAGAAGAAATTAATCTGTACCAAACCCTGTTGGTATTCTACTGCTCTAATAATATTTATCACTTTTTAGTTTGTGTTGCATTTGTTTTTATGAATATGTATGTGAAAGAAAATGGATAATCTGTCTATTTGAGTTTTCTAAAAGTTGTTAGGACATGAGGAAGGTTGACTTTAGAGACTGAGTCATGGGCATAATCTCTTAATTAGTAACCTTTCACTATATTAATAGATTAACTTCCTTCCTTATTTTCATGTTCCCAGCTCAGACCAGATGGTACTTGGGAGGAAAGACCCCTTGGCTGAGATAAAAGACCACTTGATTACCACATCTTTAATGCAGAATGTTAAATATACTCTTCCAAAAAGAAACACTGCCCATAACCAATCAGGTTACTGTAACTCTGCACTAACCTTGTATGTAAAATGTTGAAATCTTGTTAAACTCCTATATAGACAACGCCCAACCTTTTTACTTCAGAGCACTCACCCCATATTTTAGAGTCTGTGTCCTCTTGGATAGCCATCCTCAAACTTATGCTGGAATAAATTCAACATTTACTTGTATTGCCTGAATCTCGTTATTAAAAGGGATATGTAATTTAAAAAGAAATGGCTCCTGGTCTCTGAGGATGTTGGAGGTATGTTCCTCTTCCATTTATGGAGACCAGTGGCATAGAACATCATGTCTAAGAATGCAGTCATGTCAAAGAAAACTGTGCAGACGGTCCCAACCTATCATTTGACTCACAAATTTTTGACTTTATGATGGTGTTTCGAGTACCCATACAACTATTCTGCTTTTCACTTTCAGTATAGTATTCAATAAATTACTTGAGGCATTTAACATTTATTATAAAATAGGCTTTGTGTTAGATGATCTTTCCCAAACTGCAGCCTATATTGAATGCATTTTGACTTATAATATTTTCAACTTATATATCCCAACATAATCCCATCATAAATTGAAGAGCATCTTTAATTCCAAAGATTCTTTCCATTGTCAGGTTAGGAGCACTGCTGGCTGAGGAAGTGTGTGCAGGTTTGTTGCTTTTAAGAAAATGTTTTCTTGTCCTTATTATGAATTTAAGTACAGTGTAAGTGACATTCTGTTTTGCCCTCATGAGAGCTGTGTGTGTGTTCAAGAAAAGGCCATATTCCATGAATTTGAAGAAAACCTTCCCCTCACTGTAGTGATAAAACTTGGAAGCAAATATAAGCACTACATTGTTTCTCTTGAACGATTTAGTTCACCTACCCTGCCCTCCCTACTCTGAATACACTGATTTTCTCAAATGTCCCGCTTCAGAAATCTGGGATTACGCAGATGTGGGGAAGAGGAGGGACCCCAAGGGGAGACTAACCTCTGTGGCTAAACAATGGGTCTTTGCCCAGTGACTGTGGAGGCCACACCCTGAAGAGAAGGAAACTCTCCTCAGTGAAGAGGACAGGCCACTCCTTAAAAGGAGCTGAACTCGGTGCTCACTGGGAATATTTCCAGATATTTTTATCTCGCTGAAAATTCTTAAGCCTTTCTTTTAGATTCATTTTATAACCTATGTTTTTAAATAATTCTTTTAAAGGTGGAACCTTGCATTTTCTGAGTCCCTCCACATCCGAGAATATCTTTCTATTGCCTTTAATCATTACGTAGGAATTGCTGAGAACAAACGTCTTGAATTATAATCCCTTCTCACTCGGCGCTCTCTGAGGCCATTTGGATAGGTTTAGACAGAAGTCGTTTTTAGGCTGCCTTTGCTGACCAGATGGTGAGCTCTTTTGTTGCTCAGAATACATGATTCTATTTTCAAGCCAGAAATGCTTTCTTTGAAAACACATTGCGTTATTGCTTTAGCTTCATTTGTCAAAAGATCTTCCTTGGGTCCAGCCCTCATTTTAACTTCAGTTCTATTCTACTTCTTCTCTAATGCCTGCCCCTGCCGCAGCCCGGGTTTTGGAGAGGACTCCCCAGGAGTGCTGCTCTGCAGGAGGCGGGGTTGCTCCTGTGGCTGACAGCCGCTCTCACACACTGTCACAGATGCTGTTCCTGAAAGGCTCAGGGCACCCCTCCCCCCGGGCATTCTCGGTCACCTGCAAACTTTCTCCACTGCTCTCTGCTGTCATTTACTTATGGGAGCCTGCGTTGAACTTGCTATCCTCTAGTTCTTCTCTGTTTGCACAGAGTGTAAAAGAAAGAGTTTGTAAATCTTGGAGCTTCCAGACTAAAAGATAACTGTCTAGCAGTCTGCCTCCAAATCCGTGTAAATAATGAAAGCCAGAATGCACATTCCCTTTGTTGTCAGAAGATATTCTTACTGTGTAAAGGTCAGTGGAATTAGATGCATAACCTAAAGCAGGCAGTCGTATTTACTTGGTCTCTCTCCAAGCAAGCAGGGAGATCATTATCCCTTTACTGTCGGTACCGGGGCTCAGACATACAAAGATGATTTTAATCAGAAAATTGAGCAACCATCTCTTTACTGTGTGTCTGCAGCCTTTTCAAGCAGCTGGGGTACTGTCTCTCCCTCAGTAATGGGGTGCAGGATGTGGTTCCAGGACCTCCCACAAATACCAAATTCCATGGATGCTCAAGTCCCTTACATGTAGCGGCATAGTATTTACGTATAGCCTGCACACATCCTCCATACACAAAATCATCTCCAGATTATTTACAATACCTAATACAATGTAAAGGCTATATAAATAGTTCTTACACTGTATTAGTTTTTATTAATATTTGCAATATTTTTTATTGTTGTATTTTTATTTTTTTCAAATATCTTAGATCTGCAGTTGATTGAGTTCCCAGATTCAGAGCCCAGGACATGGAGGGTCGACTGTACTACTCTTTGACAATTATTAAAGGCCAAATGCTCCCATCCTCCCAAGAACAGCTAGTGTACGAATTAGTTATATACTAAGCTCAGTTCTGCAGACTTGACATAAAAATCCCTGATCCGTACCTTATCCCATAATATGTGTTAATCAATTAATTCCTTTTTTAGCTCTCTTCTTGATGCTTCACCTCTGCCTAAAGATCAGATTCGGTCACATTGTTTCTTCCTGACCTTCCTTCCTCTTCACCCAAATAAGTGGCTGCCTGCAGCCTGCGTTTCTTCCAGTGAGATCTTTAACACTTCCTTATTCCTAACCACAAATTCAGAGATGTAAGAGGACACTGATCCCCTTTTACTGATCTCACCATTGAACCATTTCCAACAATGAATCAAACAGATAAAATGAGTCTTTTAGAAAATGTTTGTGTAAGTACTTTGTCTGAAACACAACAGGCTGTTAGCACTTGCTTATTATGTTGGAGCTGTGAATGTTTATTAAATTCATTTATTTATAAAGTCTTGATACTGCTTAGTAATATAATGTAATTTTACTCTAGAATATGCATGTTCTATGTATCAGATGTACAGCTGGTTTTATATTTTCAAGTGAATAAATAATATTTTATGAGAATTTGTATGAATTTTCTCATAGTCAATGACTCATATTCTTGTCATTAAAATGTCTTTCTTTGTGCATTAAAGAATTATGCATTAAATTATCATTTATAAAGTTTCATATTTTGTTAGGGCAGATACTTTTTGTTCTGATTTTGGGAACAGTGTTTTAAAGTATGAGTTTAATAATTCATGAATAAATGAATGCTCAGATAGTCGAGAAATGTCATGAACATTTTTCAGGTTATTTAAATTTATTTTTGACCGTTAACAATTAAGTCTTGTCCTTGAAGCGTCTTATTTTATTTTCATACTCTTGTATGAAATATTTATCAGTGAATATCACTTTATGTTAGAAATAGGAGGCAATAACAGTGATATGCAACAATTACTTTATTGTGATAGCAATTGGTCTTGGTCAGTGACCATGTAATTATGTAATGCTTATCTGAAAACTTTACACAGTTAAACTTTTAAGCAGTTAACTAGACTTCCCTGCTAAGATATCGGTGACTAGCCAATAATGATGCTATTTCCTAGAGAAGAAAAAAATACTACTAATAGGTTGACTGGGTCATTTGCAGAAGTACCACATTGAACCAAAGTCAAAGGCAATAATTTGATGATACCTCATTTGTTTAATGTTTATGGACAAATCTTTTTAAGGAACTGTAGTTCTTTTTAAACAGATGAATTAGTAATGGCTTTTTAATTAATGACATCTTATCTGTTCATTGAATAGTGTCAGACTGTTCTGCAGTACATCTGATGTACCTGGAAGGTATATGAACTGAGCAGAAAAATAATAAGGTATCTTCCAAAGAAGAAGTCATACGGCCAGTAAAACATGAAAAGTTTGAGTTATAACAGGGCAAGTAGAATGGCCAAAATAAAAGTGTAAAATAATAAAACACTCTCAAGTTTCAACTGAATATAATAAACACTCAAAGAGAAGCCATTATGTACCAGGGCCTGGGTGCTTGGGGCTAGTGACAGATGAATAAAACACTAGTTATTTTTGCTTTCCAGAAGCTTCCAGTGAATTAGGAGAGAGAAACACGTAAACAAATAAGTACCTTGTAGGATTAAAAAAAAGTTCCTGGCAAATAGTAATTTTCCACAAAAGTTAGGCACTTTGTTTTAGTGGAAGTGGGAACTAACTTACACCGGGGACTCCCTGGAGGAAATGGTCCACTTTTCCCAGTGAGGATAAGGGATCTTGACCAAGGGGTGGTGATTCCAGAACTGATCCTGGAAGGAGCAATCACAGCTTTTTAGAAAGACAGATGAGGGCACTGTGAAACCTCAGCCTTCCGTGTCTTTGCTCACACTAATCTCTCCACCACTACATACCCATCTGAATATTGCAACCGCTTTCACTGTCGCTTAATGATTTTCTTTGGTGACAGGAATTGCTGTCATTTGTAACCACAGAAGCAGGACTAGTCCTTGCAAACGGCTGAGTTAGCAGCCATTTTCAACACCCTTCTCTGAAGTCTTAGGCAGTTGAAATCCAGGGTAACGGAACGGTGCCATTGCATTTAATTTGCATATTTCAATGGCCAAATTAAGATACAGAAATTATAAGGTCAATGAATCACTGTGTATACTTAGCCTTTAGAAAGGCATCCAGAAAACTGACTCTAAGGCCACTTGATTTGCACAATACCTTTTCATTCACTGGTGTATGAGCTGGAAAACCTATTTATCCCTCTCTCTGTCTATTTTTTTTTTTTTTTTTTTTTTTGAGACAGAGTCTCACTGTCTAGCCCTGGCTAGAGTGCTGTGGCGTCAGCCTAGCTCACAGCAACCTCAAACTCCTGGGCTCAAGCAATCCTTCTGCCTCAGCCTCCCGAGTAGCTGGGACTACAGGCATGTGCCACCATGCCTGGCTAATTTTTCCTATATATTTTTAGTTGGTCAATTAATTTCTTTCTATTTATAGTAGAGACGAGGTCTTGCTCTTGCTCAGGCTGATTTCGAACTCCTGACCTTGAGCAATCCGCCCACCTCGGCCTCCCAGAGTGCTAGGATTACAGGCGTGAGCCACCGTGCCCGGCCCCGTTAGATAGGTTTTTGCCCATTCCGTCTTCCCTCCTCCCCACCGCTTGGTTTCCGTTGAGTTTTACTTCCCTGTATGCACATGTGTGCTCATTGGTTAGTTCCAATTTAATAGTATGCCCCCTAAGTTTAAAGAAGTAACAGAAATGCTTAAAAAACATGTGTAAGAAGTAAGAAACTACAGAGAATTACCAAGTCTGCTACTTGAAAAAAGAAAAATAAGGCCGGGCGCGGTGGCTCACGCCTATAATCCTAGCACTCTGGGAGGCCAAGGCAGGATGATCACTCAAGGTCAGGAGTTCAAGACCAGCCTGAGCAAGAGTGAGACCCTGTCTCTACTAAAAATAGAAAGAAATTAATTGGCCAACTAAAAATATATATTAAAAAAATTAGCCAGGCATGGTGGCACATGCCTTTAGTCCCAGCTACTTGGGAGGCTGAGGCAGGAGGATGGCTTGAGCCCAGGAGTTTGAGGTTGCTGTGAGCTAAGCTGATGCCATGGCACTCTAGCCTGGGCAACAAAGTGAAACTCTGTCTCAAAAAAAAAAAGGAAAAGAAAAATAGACTTTCTAGAAATAAAATCATAAAATAATTTTAATTAAAAACTCAATTCATGGGCATCCCACTTCCCTGAAGATAGAATAGGTGTACTTTTCCCTATTCCTCCTTCTAAGTACAAGTCAAATTCCTGGATATTATATGTAAAAAAAAAAATATGACTTTGAAAGATGTAGAGAAGAAGGCAGACTGGATAGGGACTTTGGGACGGAAGGAATGGCATAGTGATGAGCTCCTAACATTTTCTTCTTATTCCCAGACTTGGAACTGAAGAAGCCAGCCGGAAATGCCAGAAGGCACAGACAAAAAAGGCCCACCGAAAGCCTACTCTTTCCAGCCAAGGGACCAGGAAAAAGACAGCATACAAAGACAAAACTTCTAGACAATAACTCTGTACTCCAGGCAAACACCAAAGAAAAAACTGTGATTCCTCCAGCACCCATGCCTGTAAAGGCCAAGTGGGGAGTATAGATTTATACCATACTACACTAAGGAGGCTCCCCAACCTGCTGCCAGGTTAATGTCACGGGAGACTGAGTAGAAAGCTGGGACTCCCATCCCTGCTGGGTGGTAACAAGGTCCTCTCCCCAACTGCAGTGTCAGTGGAGACTGGTGGGAAGCGCGGACTTTCACTCCCACCTGGTAGTAATGAAGAGCCCTCCTCCTATGTGCTAACGGAGGCTGCGTGGAAAACTTGCACATCTAGCCCCATCTGGCAATGAGTTGCCACCACCCTTTTTTCCCCTACTGGAGTGATGTCATCTTAAAAAAAACAGGTAAAACAGAAAATTTATATAAGATTCAGATCTCATAATATAATACCTAAAATTTCCAGGTTTAAATAGAAAATCGCTTGTTATACTATGTTAGTCTGTTCAGACTGCCATAACAAAATACCATAGATTGGGGTAGCTTAAACAACAAATTTATTTCTCACAGTTCTGGAGGCTGGGAAGTCTCCAGTTTGGTGCCTGGTGAGAGCTCTTTTCCTGGCTTGCATGTGACCACCTTCTAGCTGGGTCCTCACACGGTCTTACCTCTGTGCTCACGAGACAGAGAGAGAGAACAGGCTCTTTGCTATCTTATTATGAGGACACTAACCCAGTCACACCAGGGCTCCACCCTCATGATTGCATCTAATCCTAATTACCTCCCAAAGGCACCATCTTCAAATACCAACATTGGAGCTTAGGTTCAACATAGGAATCTGTTGGACTCAAGCATTCAGATCATAACACAAACTGAGAGCCAGGAAGATCCTAAATTCAATCAAATAAGGACCATCCATAGATGCCACCAGCAAGATGACAGGGATATTAGAATTATCTGACAAAGATTTTAAAGCAGTATCATGAAAATGCTTTAACGAACAATTATGAACACACTTGAAACAAATGAAAAAATAGAATGTCTCAGCAAAGAGATAACAGATATAGAGAAGAACCAAGTGGAAATTTTAAAATTGAAACACACAATAACTGAAATAAAACCACTCAAAGGAAAGGCTCAACAGCAGAATGAAGGAGACAGAGAAAAAATCAGTGAACTGGAAAATAAAACATCAGAAATTGCCCAATATGAACAGCAGTGAGAAAATAGACTGAAAAAAAATTAACATAGCCTTAGGGACCTGCTTGACTATAGCGAAGATGGAACATTCATGTCATTGAGTCCCACGAGAGAAGAAAGAGGGTGGGGCTAAAATGTACTTGAAGAAATCGTGGCTAATTTACCCCATGCAGGATAAATCAAAAGAAATCCATGTCAAGACACATTAAAGCCAAATTTCTGAAAACTAAAGACAAAGAACAAAATCTTAAAAGCAGCAAGAGAGAAATGACTTCTTACGGAGGAAGAACAATTCATATTACCACAGATTTCTCATCAGAAATGATGGGGACCAGAAGAAAATGGCGTAAGATTTTTCAAATGCTGGAAGAAAAGAACTTGCAACCCAGAATCCTTTTTTTTTTTTTTTTTTTTTTGGGCCAGAGTATCATTATGTTGCCCTGGCTAGAGTGCTGTGGCATCAGCCTAGCTCACAGCAACCTCAAACTCCTGGGCTCAAGCGATCGATCCTTCTACCTCAGCCTCCTGAGTAGCTAGGACTACAGGCATGCCAGGCTAATTTTTTCTATATATATATTTAGTTGTCCAGCTAATTTCTTTCTATTATTTTAGTAGAGATGGGGTCTTGCTCTTACTCAAGCTGGTCTAGAACTCCTGAACTCAAACGATCCACCTGCCTCAGCCTCCCAGAGTGCTAGGATTACAGGTGTGAGCCACCATGCCCAGTCTCAACCCAGAATCTTATATCCAGTGAAAATATCATTCAAGAATGAAGATGAAATCAAGACCTTCATGAAAAAAGAGAATTTATCTCCCACAGACCTACCCTAAAAGAGTGGCTATCTCTAAACAGAAAGGAAACCGTGAAAGAGGGAACCTTGTAACAGCGTGAAGGAAGACTAAACAGGGTAAGGAAAAATATGGATAAATAAATACAAACATGCCTTGTCCTCTTGAATTTTCTAAATTATGTTTGATAGTTGTAGGAAAAATTATAACACTGTCTGATATGGTCCTAACTGCATAGAGAAGAAATGTTTAAGACAACTATATTATTAATAGGGAAATAAATGGATGTAAAGGGAGGTAAGATTTCTATACTTCATTCAAACTGGTAAAATGATGACACTAGTAGACTGTGGTAAGATATGTATGTATGTGTGCATGTAATTCCTACAGCAACCACCAAAAAAAGCTATGCAAAGATACACACTCAGAACAGTGTGGAGAAATAAAAACAGCTCTAAAAACTGTTTAACCCATGGGAAGGCAAGAAAAAGAAAGCAGAGAAAGAAAAGAACAGAAAGAAAAACAGAAAACAAGAAAGAAATCAGAATAATGAAGCCCTAACATATCAATAAATGCCTTAAGTGTAAATGGTTTAAATACACCAATTAAATTACAGAAATTAACAGACCAGATTAAGAAATATTACCTGACTATAAGCTATCTATAAAAAAAAATCCACTTCCAATATAACAATGTAGGCAGGTTGAAAGTGAAAGGATGGAAAAAGATAAATCATGAAAATATTAATAAAATAAAGCAGGAATGACTACATTAATATCAGATAAAGTAGACTTCAGAGCAAAAAAAAATTATCAGAAGCTGAGAGGGACAGAGGTATCCTACGACACAGCTGACCAGTATTTCTCAAAGCTCTTGAGATAATAAAAAACAATGACAGTCTGAGAAAGTGTCACAGCCAAGAGGACACTTTTTTACCAAAACTAAATGTATTGTGATATTGTGGATAGGATCCTGAAACAGAAAAATATCATTAGGTAAAAATTAGGAAAATCTGAATAAAGTATGGATTTTAGTTCACAATAATGTATCAATATTGATTTATTAATTGTAACAAATGTACCATACTAAAGTAAGATGTTCATAACAGTAGAAATTTTGCACAGAGGATATATGGGAACTCATTGTACTATGTGCTTAATTTTTCTGTAAATTAAGAACTGTTCTGGCCGGGTGTGGTGGCTCACGCCTGTAATCCTAGCACTCTGGGAGGCCGAGGTGGGAGGATTGCTTGAGCTCAGGAGTTCGAGACCAGCCTGAGCAAGAGTGAGACCCCGTCTCTACTAAAAATAGAAAAAAAAAAATTAGCCAGTCAACTCAAAATGAAAAAAAATTATCCGGGTGTGGTGGCTCACACCTATAGTCCCAGCTACTTGGGAGGCTGAGGTAGGAGGATGGCTTGAGCCCAGGAGTTTGAGGTTGCTGTGAGCTAGGCTGACGCCATGGTACTCACTCTAGCCTGGGCAACAAAGTGAGACTCTCTCTTTCTCAAAAAAAAAAGAACCGTTCTAATAAAGTGTATTAATTTTTAAAAAATAACAAGTGATCTCTTGAATATTAAAAAAATGATGGGCAATGTAAAAGTAATCAATAGAAAATGCCAGAATATTGCCATTATCTTATCAAATTTAATGTTCACGTACCTTAAGACAAAGCAATTATATTCCTAGGTATTTTCCAGGATTCAGGTACAAGAATGTTATAGCAGCAAAATCCTGGAAGTAAACAAATGCCCATCAATAAGAGAATGAATGAATAAGTCATTGTGATAGTTCATGTTATGTGTCAACTTGACTGGGCCATGGGGTACCCAGATATTTGGTCAAACATTGTTCTGGGTCAGGGGGGTAGCTCACGCCTATAATCCTAGCATTCTGGGAGGCTGAGGAGAGAAGATCACTTGAAGTCAGGAGTTCAGAGACCACCCTGAGCAAGAGTGAGATCCCATCTCTATTAAAAATAGAAAAAAATTAGCTGGGCATGGTGGTATACACCTGTAGTCCCAGCTACTTGGGAGGCTGAGGCAGGAGGATCTCTTGAGCCCAGGAGTTTGAGGTTGCTGTGAGCTAGGCTAACACCACCACACTCTAGCCTGAGACTCTGTCTCAAAAAAAAAAACCAAACATTATTCTGGGTGTTTCTGTGAGAGTGTTCTGGATGAGATTAACATTTAGACTGATAGACTGAGTAAAGTAGATTGCCCTCCCCACCAAGGGTGGGCCTCATCTAATCAGTTGAAGGCCTGGATAGAACAAGAGAGTTGATCCTCCCCCCGGTCAGAGAGAATTCTTTCCTGCCTGACTGCCTTTGAGCTGGGATGTCAGGGTTTTCCTGCATCTTGACTTGAAGTGAAACATCGACTCTTCCTGGGTCTTGAGCCTGCCAGATCAAACAGGAACTACACCATCCTGGTTCTCAGGCCTTCAGACTCAGACTGAAACAAACCATTGGCTCTCTTGAGTCTCCAGCTGGCCAACTCACCCTGCAGATCTTAGGACTTACCCACCGCCATAACTGTATGAGCCAAATTCCTTGTAATAAATCTACCCGTATATATATATACACAAATCTTACTGGTTCTGTTTCTCTGGAAACCCTGACTGATATAGTCACAGTATACCAAATCAGACAAAGACATGTCAAAAAAAGGAAAATTATAGGATAGGACCACTCCATTCATGAATATGCATGTAAAAAGATCCTTAAAATATTAGCAAATCTAATCTACAAGTATATAAAAAGGCAATCACACCATTGCTTAGTTGAATTTAACCCAGCTATGCAAAGCTGGTTTAATATTAGAAAATCCACAGCGATAAGTCATTGTATTAACTGATTAAAAGAGAAAAAATCATATTATAATGTCAATTGTTACAGAAAAATCCTTTGCTAAAGTCTAACTCTCAGTCATAAGTACTTATGGAAAATTAAGAATAGAAGGGAAAATCTGAAATCTAATAAAGAGCACCTATTAAAAAAAAAAACAGAGACACCTCATCTTAAATGGGGAAACTTTGGAAGCATTCCTCTGAAGTCAGGAAAGGTACACAGAACTCCCACTATCACTATTTTTATTAAATATGGTGTTGGAGAGTCTAGCCAGTACAATACAATAAAGAAAAATGACATTAGCTACAAAGTATTGGAAATAATGACATAAAAATGCCAGTTTTTGAAAATAACAAGCCCAAACAAATGGACAAATAAATTATGGGAAATATTTATAGCTGGTTGTAGATATAAGATTACAAAGTCAGTTGGATTTCTATATACCAGCAGCAAACAGCTATAAAATACAATTGAAATTGAAAATAATCCAGGCATATCAAAGAATGTCAAGTCCCTAGGAATAAATCTCACAGACGATCTTCAAGACTTCTACAGAGAAAATTGTAAAGATGCCAATTCTCCCCAAATTGATCTGCGTGTCTGATATGATTCCAATAAATATCCCAGCAGAGTTTTTATGGAACTTGTTAAGATGATTTTATTTATTTATTTATTTATTTTTGAGACAGAGTCTCACTCTGTTGCTGGGGCTAGAGTGCTATGGTGTCAGCCTAGCTCACAGCAACCTCAAACCCCTGGGCTCAAACAATCTTCCTATCTCAGCCTCCCGAGTAGCTAGGACTACAGGTGTGAGCCACCACGCCCGGCTAATTTTTTGTTTCCATTTTTAGTTGACTGGCTAATTTTTTCTATTTTTAGTAGAGATGGGATCTCCCTCTTGCTCAGGCTGGTCTCCAACTCCTGAGCTCAAGCGATCCTCCCATCTAAGCCTCCCAGAGTGCTAGGATTACAGTTGGTGAGCACCGCGCCCGGCCAAGATGCTTTTAAAATTTATGTGGAAGAGTAAAGGGCCAGGATTAGCCTTCTTTCTGTAGCTGAAAGAAGGGAAAGGTGGTGCTTGGGAAGAGACAGAAGGAGAAGAGAACCAAATGTCCACAAAGTGTCCATTCCCAAATCTCCTGAGGAACTTCTTCTCTTAGCTGACCAAACTAGCAGACTCCCAGGTCAGAAACCAAGATAATATTTCCCTTTGTAGTGTGAAAACACTCAATACTAATTTCACTTTATTAGAAGAATGAAGTTGGGGACAGAAAGGAAGAGCTCAGAATAAATGTCATTCTACCCACAGCTCAGAGCATACAGCCAAACTTCAAGTGAGCCAAAACCCACTCCATGTGGTTTCCGTCTGCTGTTTGGAGTTAAGGTTTGCTAGCTGTGTACCTGTCAAAAAGTTTGCAAAAGGGTGGGAGAGATAAAGGCAAAGCTTTCCGTATTTATGAAAGAAGCAACTCAGAATACGATTTTAAAAAAAAGAAAAGAATTTAAATTTCACTCATAAGTCCAAGCATCCCAATGCAAAAACTATTTTTATTTTCTCATGTTAACAGTCTTAATTTCTACTTATAAATATAGGCACATAGTTTTTTGCAAATCCATCACTGTAAGGACTACATTATATTCATCTACTAACTGTTCCTCTGGTTTTAGACATTTCTGCCGTTTCTGATTTTTATCACTTTTATAAAGAATGCTCTATAGTCTGGGCACGGGGACTCACACCTGTAATCCTAGCACTCTGGGAGGACGAGGAGGGAGGATTGCTTGAGGTCATGAGTTCAGAGGCCAGCCTGAGCAGTAGCAAGACCCCCGTCTCTACTAAAAATACAAAAATTTGCCAGGCACGGTGGTGCGTGCCTGTAATCCCAGCTACTCATGAGGCTGAGGCAGGAGGATCGCTTGAGCCCAGGAGTGTGAGGTTGCTGTGAGCTAGGCTGATGCCATGGCACTCTAGCCCAGGTGACAGAGCGAGACTCCGTCTCAAAAAAAAAAAAAAGAACGCTCTATAAACATTTTGTGCAGTCCTGTTCTCTATCATTTTAGAACCAGGGTCAGAGAGATTGAGAAGTATGCTAGGTTTGTAGTCATTACCTTTTCTCTCTTCCAGATATTCAACAAGATACTCTACCTATCTTTTAACCTCTATAGATACCCTCCCCCTGCAGTTTACTTAATGTTATCTGCATAATAAATACAATTCCAGTTTCTAGAATGAATCTCAATCATTAAGAAGGGTTATTTAAGCAACTCCAGCCCTATAGTAGCTAATAATACAAACATTAATTGAGTATCAACCATGTGACAGGCAGAATACTGAGGAGGGCCCCTCCCAGGCAAATCTCTGTATTCCTTAATGTAGAGAATATTTTCCAAACTTTTGTCTGTGATTGTGTGCATTGAGCTCATGACAGACTCTCATTTCTAAGACTAAATCTTGGAAGAAGCAAGCCAAAATCTGTAAGCCACCCTGTTCTGATGGGTGGCTTTGAGAAAGCAAGGCCACAGGTTAAGATTCTCTTCAATGCATAAGAGTAATGGAAGTGATATGATGGAGTGTAGAGCACGGGATCCCCCCCCAAATACCCGAGCCCTGGTCATGTGCTGGGCCTTATCCAGCTGAAATTACATCTATTCCATTTGAAGAAGCCACTCTTTGACCCAATCCCTCTCTTGTGGCAAAAAAATCTCCTCTTTTTTCCAGGGCAAGGAAGTTGAAGCCCATGCAGCTAATCTAGGGCAAGGAACAGCCATTACTGTGCATTGACACCAGGGACAAGATGTCTGCATTTGGCCAGCTGGCTACTGGCTCGCGTTGAGGTAAAGTGCAAATAAATAGGCCCAGTACATTTACCCGGAGCTCCCGAGTCAGGTTCTTATGAACTTATTCTTAAACATAAACAGATGACAAAGATAATCAGACATTTCTGGAATCAACCTAAGTGTCCATCATCAGATAAATGAATAAAGAAAATGTGGTACAATGCTATTTGTCTATAAAAATAGAAAGAAGTCTTCTGTAGCACCATGGATGGAACTGGAGGTTATCGTGTTAAGTGAAATAAGCCAAGCACAGAAATACAAATATCATATGTTTTCACTTATATATGAGAGCTGAAAAAGTGGATCTCAGGGAGGTAGAGAATAGAGTGGTGGTTATCAGAGGGTGGGAAGGGACAAAGGGATGAAGGATGAAGAGAAGTTGATTAAGGGGTACAAAAACACAGGTAAAAGAAATAAACTCTAGTATTTGATAGTACAGTAGGAAAATTATAGTGAACAATAACTTATTATATATTTCAGAATAGCTAGAAGAAAAGAATTGCAACATTCCTAACACAGAGAAAAGATAAATGCTTGAGGTGATAGATATCCTCCTTGGTTGGCACATAACACATTGTATACATATATCAAAATATCACATGTACCCCCAAAATATGTACAACTATTATATATCAATTTTTTAAAAATTTTAAAGTTAATGACCAAGATAAAATAAGATGTTGTATAGAACAATGAGCAACCATATGCCAATAAATTGGAAAACCTAGAAGAAATGGATAAATTCCTAGATGCATATAACCTGCCAAGATTGAACCAGGAGGAAATCTAAAACCTGACTGCACGTGAACATCTACGACAGCTTCATTCATAATTGCCAAAATTTGGAAGCAACCAGCGTGTCCTTCAGTAGGTGCATAAAAGAAACTGTGGCACATCCAGACCATGGAATATTATTCAGCAAAGAACAAACGAACTATCAAGACATGAAAAGGCATGGGTGAAACTTAAATGTGTATTACTAAGTGAAAGAAGCCTATCTGAAAAGGCTACACACTCCATGATTTCAACTCCATATAACTCGGGAAAAGGCAAAACTGTGGAAATAGTAAAATGATGAGTGGGTGCCAAGGATGAGGGGCAGCAGGACTGAATAGGTGAAACACAGAAGATTGTTAGGGCAGTGAAACTATCAGTACGATAGTGTAATGGTGGATACACGTCATTATGCATTTATCCAAACCCGTAAAATATGCATCAGGAGTGAACTGAAATGTAAACTATGGGCTGTGGATGATAATGATGTGTCAATACGGTTCATCAACTGTGACAAATGTACCCCTCTGGTGGAGGACATTGATAAGGGGGGAGCCTATGCGTCTGTGGGGAAAGAGTTGTATAGGAAATCTCTGTACCTTTCACTTGATTTTTCTGTAAACCTAAAACTGCTAAAAAATATATATATATTTTTAGGTATATATATATATATTTGAGACAGAGTGTTTGTCTGTCACCCTGGTTAGAGTGCAGTGGTGTCATCATAGCTCACTGCAACCTTGAACTGCTGGGCTCAAGCGATTCTCTTGCCTCAGTTTCCCAAGTAGCTGGGACTATAAGCATTTGCCACCCAGCTAATTTTTCTATTTTTTGTAGAGGTGAGGTCTTGCTCTTGTTTAGGCTGGTCTTGAACTTCTGAGCTCAAGTGATCCTCCTGCCTCAGCCTTCCAAACTGCTAGGATTACAGGTGTGAGCCACTGTGCCCAGCCTAAAACTTTTTAAAAAAGAAACAAAAAGACCCAATAAAGATAATTACATAGGTAATTATAAGAAGTACTATAAATATATTTTTCTCTTTTCTTCCCTTAATGATTTAAAGGATAATTACATAAAATAATATAAAATTGTATTGTTAGACTTATATAAAAATGCAACGTATGTAACAATAATGGCATAAAGGAGGGGGGTGGCAGTGAAGCTACATTTGAATAAGGAAATGACTCCAGACAGTAACTTAAACTCGAAGAAAGAAAATGAAGAGTGCTGGAACTGATAAACATGCAGCTTAATATAAAAGACTATATAAATATATTTCCTCCTTCTTTTAGCTTCTCGAAAATACGTAAGATTGTATAAAGCAATAATTACAACACTGTATTGTTGGGTGTGATAGGGAGATGATAAATATCAATTATGGCTTTGAGACCAGCTGCAGCAGCAGGAATTATAGCTCTTTCCCTAATCCTCTCATGCTAAATCTTTGCAGAGATGGCAGCTGCAAAGACCCTGTGATGGATTGGATCTAACAGAGAGTGTGAGAGGATCTGAAGCACTATACCTCCAGCCCATGCTCTGGATTCCTGCCCAAAGCTTGACTGTTCTCATGCTGTGCAAACCACATACTCACGCACGTGACACTCAGAAGTGCAGGGAAGTTAATGCCCCATGCAGCTGTGCAGGAACTTTTGACCAATGGTAGACAGGACCCAATAGATAACTGCTTTCCCTTTTCTTTCTTTAGGTGGCTAATATCCAGTTGCATTTCTCTTTCCCTCCTTCTGTCCCTCCCTCTCTTTCTTTCTTTCTTTCTTTCTGGTCTCACCCTGTTGCCCTGGCTAAAGTGTGGTGGCATCATCATAGCTCACTGCAACCTCATCCTTCTGGGCTCCACAATCCTCCTGCCTCAGCCTCACAGGTAGCTGGGACTACGGACAGGCACCACCACATCTAGCTAATTTTTCTATTTTTCTTGTAAGGTAGATCTCCTAACAGCAAATTATCTCAATTTATGTTTATCTGGGAATTTATTTTTCATTTATTATGGAAGGATAGTTATACTGAGTATAGGATTCTTGTTTGACAGATTTCTTTTTTCTTTCAGCATTTTGAATGTGCCATCCCACTGCCTTTTTGTCTCCATTGTTTCTGATGAGAAATTAGCTGTTTATCTTATTCTGGTTCGTGTGTATGCGATGAGTCACTTTTCTCTTGCTGTTTTCAAGATGTTCTTTTTGCCTTTCAATACTTTGGCTTTAATGTGTTTAGGTGTGGATCTCCTTGCATTTATCCTTCTTAGAATTCGCAGAGCTTATTGAATGCATAGATTAATATTTTTCACCAAGGTGGGGGATTTTTCAGTCATAATTTCTTCAAATATTTTTTCTGATCTTTTCTCTCTCCTCACCCCTTCTGGAACTCCCATAATACATTTGTCGATATGTTTAATGGTTTGCATAAAATATACAATTCTTTAAGGCAATATTCATTTTTCTTCACCATTTTTCCTTTCTGTTCTTCCATTTGGATAATCTCTATAGATCTGTCTTCAAGTTCTCTTACTCTTTCTTCTGCCAGCGCCAACCTACTGTTGAGCCCCTCTAGAGAAGTTTTCATTTCAGTTATTGCAGTTTTCAACTCCAGAATTTCTAGTTAGTTCTTTTAAAAAATTGTTTTATCTCTTTATTGATATTCTCTATTTGGTGAGACATTGTTCTCATACTTTACTTCTTTAGGCAAGGTTTCCTTTTGTTCTTTGAACATATTTATAGTAGCTCCTTTCAAATTTTTGTCTGCTAAGTCCAGTATCTGTATGTTCTCAAATATAGTTTCTATTGCCTGCTTTCCC
Source organism: Lepilemur ruficaudatus (assembly GCA_963574885.1). NCBI lineage: Eukaryota > Metazoa > Chordata > Mammalia > Primates > Lepilemuridae > Lepilemur > Lepilemur ruficaudatus. The sequence goes on from CAUYRT010076968.1 coordinate 45,679, forward strand.
CCTCTATGTGGTCATATTTTCCTGTTTCTTTTAGTGTCTTATAATTTTTGGTGAAACTGGACATTTTATGTAACATATTTTAGCAACTATGGGTTTTGATACCCTTCCCTTGGGGTTGCTGTAGTTGCTGTGTTTTGTTTGTTTGCCTGGACTAATTCTATGGGATCTGTTCTCCCCACAGTGTGCAGCCTCTAATACCACAGTTCAATTTTTCCCCCCTTGCTTTTATTTGTAAGTCTGGCTTCCTCAGGATTGCTCCAGGTCAGCATGGCTCAGAGGTCAGCCAATGATAGGTCAGAGGTTATGCTTAAATACTTTGAGCCAGTAAGACTTCCACCCTTAGCAGTTCAATCTGTGTTGGCTTAGGGAATACTTTCACAATTCAGTGAACAAGTTTGCTCCATATTCATCTAGGGACCAGTATCTTGCAGGAGTCCTTTCTGACCTTTCCTGAGCTAGTGCAGCCTTGCACATGTGCACAGCTTTCTGAATCACTGGAGATAAATGTGATTTTAACAGGGTCCTCTTTAGCAATCTCCTTAGGTATCTCTATCAAATTTCTGGCTGGTCTGATGGTTTTTTTGTTTGTCTCAATTAGAATCTCTGTGATTTTAGCTTTCCCCAGCTGATTGCCACTGAAAGCTCCATTGTTTTTGACAATGCCACTGGGCACGGGTTTCCACATCTGCTCCAAATAAAATCAGCTCCTTTAGGTAGAACAGCTGTCCTCATGGACTGTCCCTCCCACCTGGGACAGAACTGCACCATGGAAATGAGGTACAGAAAATGGGAGCAGCCCCTCGACTAAAATGTCACAGACTCTCACTTCCACTGTTTTCACCAACATTCAGAGAATTATTTTGAATAATTGCTTCTCAATTTGTTGTACAGTGGTCCCCCCTTATGTACAATTTTACTTTCTGCAGTTTCAGTTACCCCTGGTCAATCATAGTTCAAAAATAGGTGAGTACAGTACAGTTAGATATTTTGAGAGAGAAAGAGGCCACATTCACATAACTTTTATTATAGTATATTATTATAATTGTTCTATTTTATTACTAGTTATTATTGTTAATTTCTTACTGTGCCTAATTTATAAATTAAACTTTGTCATAGATATTTATGTGTAGAGGATATTAGAAAAGGCATAAAGACCTGGGTAAAGGAGCTGTGAGAAAGGTGGAGATCTGGCGGTCCTGCAAACAGGACTTGGGGTAGGAATGCTTATCAGCCAGCTGCATGCAGCAGGCTTTGGAATGCATGGGAGCGTGACTGATGTTAGGTCCCTGCCCTTTTCTTTATAGCCTTAAGGAGTCACAAGGAATCCCAAGACAAATATGGATATGTTGCATATCACTAACTACATTTCTTTAGAATAATGTGTTTACTGGCACCAGAGATTTTATCTATATATTCTTTTCAAACATTCTAGCTGTATGTTCTGTATGTTCTTGCATGCCTTTCTCTGCAATAAATACAGAGGTTTGGAGAAGTAGGAGAGCTCTTTGGAAGGAAAAGAGTCTCTCCTCCTTCTTCAGCCTGAGATTGTGGTCTGGAGCAGTCTTCGTTGTGCCATAGCACTGGTAGAGACGCTGGACGATCTCTACATGTATGTATAGGAAAAAACATAGTATATATAGGGTTCAGTGGTATCCATGGTTTCAGGCATCCACTGGGGGTCTTGGAATGCATCTCCTGCAGATAAGGGAGGACTACCATACACACACACACTTAGATAGTTTATATATATTTATATGTTCTATGGATTGCTTTATCCATTTTTATCTGGCTTTTTTCTTTTGCTTTTGGATTTTTACTATGCAGACTTTCATATTTTAAACAGCAAAATTCATTGAATATTCAATTATGGCCTTGTCAAAACAAAGCTGTTTAATGCTTATGGTTGTAAGAGAGAACATTATCTTGACAGGGTCTTGTTAGTGTCTTAGAGGAGGAAGGGCAAAGTTGGGACTTTGACACTTTCTGAGACTTTGAAGTCTGGTCTAAGACAGGCACTTGGTTAGGATTGGGTAAGAATCATGACATACAGGAGTAGACCGGTGAACATAGCAAACTGAGGGTTTTGAGGCAAAGGGTTCACAGAGTCTTGGGGTATAAACAGTTGTTTGATGCTTTCTTGAGAGCAGATGGGTGTTTCAGGAAGTTCCTGGAATTAATAATACTGTATCTTTATTCATATTTTTATCTTTCTGGACCGGAGTTTCCTGGAGTAGTAAAGTTATGCTGGTAATCACAGGGGAATTGTAAAGTTATATTAACGTAGGCAGTAAGCTGTGTGGACATAGGTGGCTTTGGTTCTTAGTGTCCCCTCTTTTGGCCATTCTTCAGCCTGAGCTGAATGACAGAGCATTAATACGTTGGAAGTGTGATCAATACAGATCTTCACCACTCTTTGAGGTGTCCCAGTTACATACCAGATTTCCAGGAGTGGTTATTTTGACCTCTGTTAAGTGTCAGAGTTTCCGGTCCTTTTTGCCAGATGATCATTTCTTAGATCATGTGATGGGACAGCTACTGCAAAGCAGCATTGGGGATTCTGGAGATCACACATCTGAACACTGCAATGCAGACAAAGACAAAGAGAAGGTGTACAGTCCATGTTTGTAGTTAGCCACTCAGCCAGGAGTCCAAAGTACCCAGACTAAACCAAGAGAATAGATCCCATCCCAAACTGAGGAACTTGCAGAACCAGATATGGGGTTGTTAGCTAAATTATCTAATTTGCTGATTTCTTTCTTTGCTTCCCAAATCCCGGATAGCTCTGCGAGGATGTATGCACAGCAGGCTTTCCCTCGGGTAAAGCCAGCATGCTCCTGCTCCCAGGACACCTCTGTGATATTTAGGGTGGCTCTATTCTGAACCACTGCCTATCCAATTTCATGAATCTCTTGAGAGAGAAGCTCTACAGTCTTGGTAGCATTGTCTAACTCACTTGAGTTGATATGTAGGACTCTCCCTACTTTCCAGACCTCTTGTAAAGCAAAAAGTGAAGTGGCCTCAGGAGAGAAAAAAGCAATCCAGACTTCCCTTTGGGTGGTTAGGATTTCAAAACAAGGCCCACTTTTCTTCCTTCTTAAATTAAGTTACATAATGATCACTTTTTCATAGAGGAGAATCTGATGGGCTGAAGTGGTCACTGGGTGATGTGTGAGACTATGCTGAAAATGGGCACCAGTTTACTGAGGTAGGTTTCTACAGGGAAAAGCTGACAACGAGCAGCTGACAAGGCTGGTCAACCTTAGTGCTTGACATAACTTTGGCCTGGGTGGACTAGGACAGACTAGAATTGACCTGAGCTGTCTGTGAACGTCCCACACCCTAACTCATCCTCTCCACCTCAGCCCCGGGTCCCACCTCGTGTGCCTGACCACAAACAACATGCCTGCCTTGACTTCCCCATTATTGTAATGTCTGATGCAGTTTGTTAAGTTTCAAGACACCCCCTCTCCCAGCAGCTTTTCATACCCTCCTTCCTCCTTCCACTGCCACTAACCCCACAATGACTGCATAGAAAGCTTTGCCTGCCCGCTCTTACCTGAGATGTTTCTGGCTTAGGCTTTGAGCATCTCCCTGTTGCAATGGTCCCCTTAATAAAGTCTCACTACTATTCAGACTTGCAGTTCTTTTCCTTGGCAATAATAGTGCCATGAGTCAGATGGCCCCAGTGTCTTCACCCAGGTATTCATGCCAGCTTCTCTGACCCTTTGTGTCTCCTGGCTGAGGAAATCAGAATCCAAGGCAGCGAGTCACAGTGCCTAGTCCAGAGATCCAATGTTGCCTATTGTACCACAGTAAGGACTCGACTTTATTTTTCCCTTATTTTTGTCCTCTTCTTCCATTTCTCTATCTTCTTCTGACTTTCTGAGTGGCGTTAAGGGTCCTGACTCTTTTCAGGAAAATCACACCTTGGGTTAAAGTCCCAGGGCCCCTAACTCCAATAGGTATCCATTTTGTCATCTTGGGAAACTCTCAATCTGACTGTCCCCCAGATGTCTCCCTCAAGGAGTACATGCTCCATCATCATAGTTCTATTTCCATCCAATTCTCCCCAAATGGCAAAATTTTACTAAAAAAACAATTTAGAACTTCAGTGGCCTCTTTGAGGGAACTTGGGATTTCCCCAAACTGGCTCATTCTGCAAAGGATTTTCAGTCCCTTGGCTCAAGATCTCACCCAGGCAATGATCTGCTCATTTTGTTTGGTACAAAGAGGCAGAAAAATGTCTCTCCACAAAATTTATTCAGGGGTTCTTGAGTGGTTCAGGGACCCCAAGAGCAACTACTGAGGCTAAGAAAGGTAATTAGAAACAGGCTGGATGTTTTATACACTCAGATGGGCTTTGGAGATTCCTAGGCAGTTGCTTGGTCTCTCCTCAGTTCCCCCCTGGAAATTTGGTCCTCAGCCTCCGTAAGATCACACATCAGGATAAAGGAAACCTTAAAGGTCTTCCACACAAATATCAGTGGGGACACTTCTGCCCTCATAGTAATCAAGTAATCTCAATTTATTCCATCTTCCAGAAACATAATCCTGGAAAAAGATATAAAACTGAGGCAAGGACAGGATGAGAGCTAGCTCTTTTCTATGAACCAGTGAGTTTCATATTTTGTGTTTATGCCTAAACATTAATTGCTAAGCCTAATTGTAAGGCTAATTGTATATATTGGGGTCTGTTTAATGAATGTGTTCATTCTTGCCACATCAAGAAATTATACTACAAAAAAGTATATGTCAGCTGGGCACAGTGGCTCACGCCTGTAATCCTAGCACTCTGGGAGGCCGAGGCGGGAGGATCGCTCAAAGTCAGGAGTTCAAGACCAGCCTGAGCAAGAGCAAGACCCTGACTCTACTAAAAATAGAAAGAAATGAGCTAGACAACTAAAAATATATATAAAAAAAATTGGCCAGGCATGGTGGCGCATGCCTGTAGTCCCAGCTACTCGGGTTGCTGAGGCAGAAGGATTGCTTATGCCCAGGAATTTGAGGTTGCTGTGAGCTAGGCTGACGGCATGGCACTCTAGCATGGGCAACAGAGTGAGAATCTGTCTCAAAAAAAAAAAAAAAAAGTATATGTCTGTTAAAAGTTCTGAGATGCATGCTGCTGAGTTGTATACTGTAAAATGGTTAAAATGACCATTTCATGTTAGATATCTTTTACTACAATAAAAAAATTATCAAGAAAAAAACAGTCATGTGATGTATATTTCTGGTCCCACTTTGCATGATATTAAACAACATCATAGTGTTATCATTCATAATTTCTGTTACTTTTTAAAATGTTAACTTGGTCACAATTTGAATCCAGTATATTCTAGTCCAGTGTTTTTAAATTAGGGATTCACATCATGTTTTATTAATATTCAGATGTTTAAGACCTATGACAGATGTACTGCATCTCTTAATAATCTTTATATATTGTTAGTATATTCTAACTATATGCTTGGTATGTTTATGTTTATAATATATTATGTCTCGGGATTATTATATGTTATACCTGAAGGTTTTTTTTCTCTGTAAAGATTATGTTCATCCATTTTCATAAATTAGATGTAATAACCAATCTTCTTTGAAAATAGGATTAATCATTATGCTTATAGGTATTTATCTAACACCTCTGGGTTGACTTTATTTTGTTTTGCATGCCACAAAACCAATTTCCTTGTCAGTTGCAATCTTTTTGTAATTAACTCTCAACAAATTTTTCACTTTTGAAAATGATCAGTAATAAGTTAACTACAGACATTTAAAATCTTTTGTCATACGGAGATTTTGTTCATTTGTTTACTCTGATACTCCCTGCAAGTGCTTGCAAATCAGCCACAGGCCAAGGTGCTTCGTCTTTAACAAAAATGGTGACTTCAAAGGCCTGTGGCAAAGGACCAGGCCAGATGCTCATAGGTACGGGCTTCTGATGGCATTGCTTAAATAATTTTAAAACCATACTGTGTCAGGATTTCTAGAACTCTTATTGAGAAGTAGATGGGTTCATGAGACTGTTAACCCAAGATTGAGTAGAACAAGAATGAATCACAGGACTGCATCAACCAATATAGGGTAATTATGTGCTTTCTTTGGAATATTACTGATGTGTTAAGGTTCGATTTTCTGGATATAAGAAACTCCTTTTTCTTAAATTATCTACAAATCATAACAATTTAGTAGACTGTATTTTTGTAAACAGAAATGAAACATTTATCTTTTTTTCCCTGCCTGACTCCTGCAGAATTTAGAAACTCTTATAAGTATTCTTACTTTCATAGCAATAAAGTTATTTGCTTAGAGTTTGTTTTTGTTAACAGAATAAAATTTAAACATTGCCTTGCCTGGAATGTCATTTTTGAAAATGATACTTATTTAATCACGTATGACCAGACACTTTAAAGGAGCTAAGAATAACTTTAGGGAGCCATTGCTGACAAGTCATTCTTGGGAAAATTAGCCTGGTACCTGGCGTACAGGTTCCCAGCCTTACAGATGAGTAAGGAAGGTCATTTCCTGGTAGGCTCAGGAACCATCAAATATTTGGGGAATGTCCACAAAAGAGGAATTCACCCAAATCAATAGATACTGCAAGTGAAATCTGATGGAAAATTTTTGGCTTGGCTTCTTAGCCTTAAGAGGCTTTTCAAAGTCCAATCTGAAATTTCTTATAAAAATTTCCAACAAACAACATTGGGTGCCTCCATTACTGGTTATTGCAATGTTTGATGCAGTTTGTTAAGTTCTAAACAACCCCCTAGCATATTTGAGCACCCCTCTTCCTCTTTCCACAGCCACCTATCCCATGGCCCTGGCATATAAAATCTCTGCTTGCTTACCCCATCTCTGAGAGGTTTCTGGCATCTCCCCATTGAAGTAGTCTCCTTTAATAACATCTTTCCTTACTAAAGTTCAGACTTGCATTTCCCCACCTTTACATAGTCAGTAGGCTTTGTGTCTCTAATGGAATACCAATCATTGGGGCCACCCAATAATATGTTTTTGTCCAAAATGTTCCAATGGGATTATAGCATGTATTGTAACATTTTGGCACCACCCATTAAGAATAGTTCAACACCAAGATTATTAGGTAGATCCAGAGCAAAAGAAAGGTTAGATTTCTTGTAAGATCTGAGAAAAATGACTTGCCTCCAAATATACACCAGTACAAGAAGACTATGCCCTTGTCCTCTTCCAAGCTCTGTTTCTGTGAAAGTTCAGCTACAAAAGCTAGGTACAACAGAACATCTCCAAGTATTATTTTGGTGGAGCCTTCTTTTTCTATATTTGTTGGAATAAGAGATTTTAGATTTCTGGCAGCCTGGTCTGTTGTATTTCCCATTTAAAAAGTCACCTAGTGTCTGAGTCCAGTTACCCAGGAAACCAATTGATTCATTACATGGATCTAGGACCAAGAGGAGTTGGTAATACCCAAAGGAAATGCTGTACAAAATCAACAATCAGTTTGGTTATATGCTTTAGCCAGTACATGAAAAAATTGTAGACAAATGTTGGACTCATACCAAGGAGTGATGAAAGAGGCAAAAATTATCCTCAAAAGCACTCACCTCTGTACCGTTCTTCTTGACCTAATCCCCACAATGGCTCAGGTAACTTGTAAAACAAAATGTATGGGGAAAAGGGATCTACCAGCAACTTCTGCTTTTCTCAGGATCTACCTGTAAGCTACAATAAACACACACACACACACACACACACACACACACACACACACACACCCCAATCCCATGGAGAGAAAACATAAAAGTGCTGACCCTGTTCTTGGGACAGGAAAAGGAAATGGTACAATATCAAAACACAATTAACTAGCTTGTAAACTATCCTGCCTCCCTTTCAAATCCAATCTGAAACTGAAAGCACATTTTTCCCCACGATAAAAGGGCCAGAGTACATCCTTCTCAGGCACTGCTGTCAGAGGGGAATGGGGACCAAACCACCAAGAATCTTCAGGAGATCAGGTACCAGCAACTTTGAACTCTTTCTTGTGAAAGGGAAGGGACTCTGGAGGTGAGGAAAGTACACATGGCCCCTGAAGAGGAATTGGTGTTAGGGAAGGCTGGGAGAAGATCTAAGAATTGGGGTGACTGCAGTAAGGAGGGTGAGGTTCTATGTCAAGAGCCAGAGCCACCAAGTCCAGTTCTGGGAAGAAATATTCCAGATAGGGAGGTGGGATCAGATCTGGAAAGAGGAAAACATCTTGAAGGACAGATATGCAGTCTATCCATTGCTCTAGAAATTTAAAAATTTAATCTAAGATCATGCAGTTTATCACCCAGGCCCTGGAGGCAGCACAGCTGGTGCCTGTGTCCCGTATGATCCCCTGTGCAAAAGGGACTTCCCTTCCTATGGTTAGTCAAGTCTAGAGTTTCAGGCCAGAACAAGAATGTGCTTAACTTTCCCATTTCCCTCCCAACTCCATGCACACACCAACTTCTATCCTCTTCTTTCATCCAAGAAACCTCCCAAGCCTCCATACACATTAACTCTCAGCCAAAAATCCAGGGCTCTAAATTAAGCTCATAGACACAGATGCCAGGGCAATGAGAAAGGAAGTCATTGGCTCCCAACTCTCATTCTGCATTAAGGCTCAGCTGGGATGCTGGACCAAGTGATCCTAGCATGATGGAAACTGGCTTTAAAAATTCAAAGTTTTGGCTGAGAGCAGTGGCTCATGCCTGTAATCCTAGCACTTTGGGAGGCCAAGGCATGAGGATCACTTGAGGCCAGAAGTTCGAGACCTTCTTGAGCAACATAGTAGGACCCTGCTTCTACAAAAAATAGAAAAAATTAGCCTGGCCTGGTGGCACCCACCTGTAGTCCCAGCTACTCGGGTGGCTGAGGCAGGAGGATCACCTGAGCCCAGGAGTTTGAGGCTGCAGTGAGCTATGATAGCACCACAGCACTCCAGGCTGGGTGACAGAGCGAGACCCTGTCTCAAAAAAAAAAAAAAAAAATTAAACTTTGGGTAAGAATGATATGAATTGTCTGTAAGAACATGTCCACAGAGAGCTCATTCACAGATGATGACTTTAGAAGCCATCAGTTCCCATCCTTTTGGTGAGATTGTCATAAATTCACACCAAAGATTGTACCCAGAAAAATAAGGATAATCATCATGATAATTCTCATCTAACTTTCCACATTTTCTCTCCACTCTCCTGGTATCAACCACCAAGCCCCATGCTCTGGCACTCAGTTTTATGCTTGCAGCTCCTCTACTGAATTCCAGAACCCTATATGCTACTTTTCTACTGACACATCCGTCTGGATTCCTCACGGGAGCCTCAAACTTGCCAGGCTCAAACCCAAGCCTGGAAGCATAAGTTATAGGATAAGGAGTGGTGAAAGACTGGAGAGAGAGGCAGAGCCAAATTGTGGAGGCGCTTGCTCACCAAGCTGAGCTTGAACCCCAGGCTGTTCCAAGCTTCTCAAAAGGCCAACTGCATCAGAATAACCCAGGGAGCTCATTACACATGCAGAACCACTGAATCCACAACCTTCAGACTAGGGTCCAGAAATCTCTGTTGACAGCAAGCTTCCCTGGTTCTTATGTACATCAAGCCTTGAGAACCACTGTGAGCGGGAGATAAGGAGCTACTAAATGATTTTAAAGTATATGGGATATAAAAGCCAAGTATTCTCTCATTACTGGTAGCTTAACTCAGGGCCAGTCAAAATCCTCCTCCAGGAGGATTTTAAGAATTTAAGGAGGACCAGCTAGAGTCTTCAAATTCCTTAAAGAAGGATATATTAAATATTGTAGAAGCTTTTAAAATTTTGCCTGAAGATCAAAAATTAGAATTTACTCTCTTTACAGGAATATTAGGTAAATATAAATATTCATTACTATAAGGCTATACAATTAGCAAATTCCAAGAGCCAATTAAGAATGTTAGAAAAATATTATCAGAGTATAAGATGAGGAAACAATTAAATTAATAAATAGTCACTTGGGAATATGTGTCAGAGAGCATCCACTTAAGTTATGCTCAGATATTTCAAGAGAAAACTTTCCCATAGACTCATATAATTTTCAGACATAAAAGATTACTTTTTACAATTATAACACATTTCAATTTGTAAAAGATTTCAGTTGAACACACCCATGTTTATATTACTTTTGCATAAGACCTTAGCTGTTCAATATTCATGAAGAAATATAAATTTTCACATAAAATCAAAATTCGCCATGATCGAAATTCTCAATTTTTCATTCTATAAAAAAATGCAGTTATCACCACAGAGAAAACTATAAAATTATTTCTTTTAGACTTGAGGGGAAATGTTAAGTTTCTAGTTCCAATTTCATTTTAATCACTTTTTGTGGTTTAACAGCATTTAATTCAAAAGCCCTCAAATTCAGAATAAATTTTTAGAAGAATAACCTCCATAAAATATCACATTATTATTTAATCAAAGAAAGCAGGGTGTGGTTGGTTCAACTTTGGCCATCATTGTTTTTATTGTTCTAGAACCAGGGCTTGCTCCATGACAAGATTAAGTTAGACCAAAAGAAAAATTATTTGTTTCAAGTGTGTCATTCTTAACAGATCACCATTCTGGATAAGCTGAGATCTTGGAACATTATTTTAATTCAATACAATATGTTCCAATATGTCAATTAAGCCCCTCAAGTGCTTTGTGGAGGAAGGAAATCCCTTGTCTATAAAACAAATGTGCCTCACATATTGAAAGAGTTTTCACGATTGCATGTCAACTTCAGTATCTTCTCAATGCTTCCTGGCAGACTGGGTTCTTTGTCAGCCCTGGTTTTCTGCAGTGTAGGGAACTGGGAAAGGTGCAACTATGCAAATGCTCTGCCTTTTACAGACAAGGTAAACACTTGTCTCTCAGAGTAATTTTTTCTACAAAGATTGCAATCTAGATATTTGTTTATTCTATCTTGACATCATGCTGAAGTAAGTTTTTCGATGTCCATGAGGTCAACTCTTAAACAGTTGCTTATAATTAGTTAATAGTAATTAATAATTCTTTTTTTTTTTTAATCCAGAATGACTAAAAGGTGGGGCAGTCTCCACTGAAGTACAGAACTCCCAAGTCTGTTATTTCTTGGGTGTTTCCCCTACTGGCTCTGGGAATGGGGAGCGAGGGAAGGAGGAGGAGGCAGTGGTCACAGCAAACAATCAGAGCTCACAGCCCCTTTCTGCCATTCTCACAGTCTGGGACAAGCACTATCCTGTCAAGGCTAACCCAAAATGCCATGAGAGTAACACAATGGGCCTAGAGTGTAGAGGAGAATTGTCATGATTTTCCAAGAGATGCAAGCAGGAAAAAATGAAGGAAGCAGGGCCCAACCCAAGGCGGGGTGACTATCACGCCTCATTCTTTGACCTGTCTTGCTACTAGTGTAATTTATATCTCCATCCCTCAAAAAGAAGTTAAAAATAACACATTTTCATTAGGTCCAGTAATTAATCAGGCAAGCTGCTCACAAGGAAAGCTGACAACACTAAAGTCAGAAGTATTGACTTCAGTTTGAGCTTCAGGTTCACAAAACTTTGAGAAGAATTTTTTTAATCGTTTGCGAAAGGACTCACAATAATTCTCTCAGGGAGAGTAAGATGCCTAGGAAGGGTCTGCTAAAGTGTGTTCTGTCTCTCTCACTGGCAGTCTGCATGATACGCAGCTCTGCCTGTTCCCAGGATAAGCTGTTTCAATCCCAGCTCCCTACTGGGGACTATATGTCAGAGTCACCCTGTCCCTGCTGCAGGATCCAGGCAGAGCTGTTCACAAGGACCCCTGCTCAGCTGTTCAGGAAGCGGTGTGCATAGGAGCCTGGGCTTCTGGACTTGAAGTAGAGATTCGTTAATACAGAACAGATGCATCAGCACACTCACAGTGCAGCTAACGTTCACGCCTCACTTACATTGTCTTGTGCTTATTTGCAGCTATTTTTGAACTTGAAGATGACATCTCTTCCAGGCAGAGCAGTTCACGTCTTCATGCTAGCTTGGTAGCCAACACAACGGGTAATATCTGCCACCCACTCCCAACCTAGATCCTGCTACCTTGCTTTCCTCTCACATCGTTGAGACAAGGGTTCCCAGATTTGGGTCTAGAGCATGAATCAGAAAAGTATTTAAAAATAATATCAGTAAACAATACAGCGTTGCAAAGCTTAGTTTTCTTTTTACACAACTCAAAGTGTAATAAGATTGTGTTCATGCATGCACCACGCAAGAGCCCTGTGACAGGAACATGTGAAAGCTCATACTGAGCACGAAGTCCACGCTGGGGGCTCTGGCAGCATCCCACGCATGCTGGTTCCGCAGCAAACAGGCCAAGGGACTCTCCTCCTTCTTTACAGGTGACCAGCCAGACACGGCCAGCCAAGCTCGGCAGGGCTTACAATGCATTTGATGACCAGTATGTGGCTTGTATTGAAGAAATGGAGAAAAAGGCACCCCAGCTGTTAAAAGAAGAACAGAAAGGGAATAAAAAATTAAAAATTGAATGGGAAAAGGCGGAGACACGATGGAAACTCATAAAAAACAAAATAAGCCATTTAAAAAAATTAAATGATTTCCAAGGAACAGCTCTAGTGGCCTATACTGGGAACATTGCAATAGGTTTTATAATAATAGTCTTGTAAGAGAATTCTGTCCAAATTCACAGAACTTTCAGTTTAAAGCCTTCCATTATTATTTGACAAGAGCTCTTCAGCTTCTCACTACAGGGAATTGTTACACAGTTTGTAGAGGCTCTCTAAACAAATTTTATTACAGTGGAGAAGAAAATGTACGATTTGGGCAATTTACTTCATCATCGCTGTTTCCAAAGGTACCTGCTTCGATATTTCTTAGAGAAGATGAGACACCATTTGTCAATACAACCTGCTTGGGTGTTAATATCAAAGACTCCTCTTTCTACCCTGGTGAAGATGAAGTGCTAATCCCAGGGTATGAAGTGCATCAGAAAGTCACCGTAAAAGAAACAGATGAAAAATACAATGTAATTTTGCTTGAAAGTCCCCCCAAAATGAAGAGTAACTTCAATTACTACTATGATGGTTCTAGTAAAAAATCCCAGAAAACATCACAGCAATTTCAAGAGCTCAGGTGAGTCTGGGTCTGTGTTGAAGGTGGGAGTGTTGGGTCATCATGAAATAGAAGAAGGGGTGCTCTCCTCCCAGAAGCGGCCACAGCAGAGAGCAGTGGGCCTCCAATCAACAGAAGAGTACTAGGTTCCTGCAAGGACAGGGCTGACGTCCTAGAATAGAGTGCAGAGCCCAGGCCCAGAGACATGGGGTGGTTTCTAGTCCAGCCAAGCTCCCAACCTCCCTGCTGTGCAGAAAGGTCAGAAAGATCTGCAGGGCACCAGGCAAAATGAGTTAAGGAAACCACTGCTATGTTGGGGGACATAGCAAGGGGTCAGGGGAGCAGGGAGACCCGGCTCCAGGTGGAAGGGTGTGGCTGCTGCAGTAACCTGGGCAAGAGATGAGGGTGCCTGAACTGAGCAGGTGGCCGTCGCGATGGAGCCAGGTGTGGGGACTGGTGCTCCCCATGAGGTGCTCCAGGAGGAAGAGCATGAAGGCTGGGCAGACTGAGGGGTATGGTCAGAAAACAGACCAGTGGACCTTGGGATTTTCAGTGTGGACAGTCTACAGGTTATGAGTATGTTGGGAGCCATTTCCACAGAGTGGTTGGCTAGGCTGAAGAGAGATGAGTAGTGTTGGAATGAAGAGATGAAGGAACTGAAAGGTTTTGCACGAGTGGGTCACACAGTAGACCACGTGCACAGGGAGGATGGCTGGACTGATGAAGGTTAGAGGTGGCACAGCCAGAGGACAGGAACCTCAATGGGGGCACATGAGTAATGGGTGGAAGTAGTGAGGGAGAGCATCAAGAAAGGCTAGCTCCCCCAGCCCCATGATGGGTGAGAAGTGCCTCTGTGAGCACTTCACCCACCCTTTCCCACGGGGTCCTGGCTTTCAGGTCTCTGTGGCTTCTTGAAGTCTCTTTTCTCCCTTGACCATATGCCATATTTCATCCAATTAAAGACACCATCAATTTCAGTTCAGTAATTGTCTTTCAAGACCTAGCTCAAATATCACTTCCCATGGCAAGCTTCCCTCCATACTTTCAGGCAAGACTAAACATTGCACCATGCTCCGTGCCATAGGTTGGGAGTCAGACCACCTCAACCGCAATCAGGCTCAGCAGGTACCATCTCTGTGACTGTGGGCAGTTTACCTGAGCAATCTGTGTCTTGATTTCCCCATTTGAAAGGTGGAGGTACAAATAACAAATGGTTCAGTAGTATTGCTGTGAGAATTAAAAGAGAAACATTCCATAACCTAATGCCTGGCACATAGACACTGCTCAACAAATACTAACTTTCTTTTTTCCCACAGAACATGCTGTGCACATCTTAGCCACACACTCACCATTTACACAACAATCATTTGTGTACAGTCTGGAGACTTTGTCTCCCTGTCCATCTGCACTCAGGGCTTGTCCTAATGCCTGGCTTGAATCATGGCTCTAGTATGTGTTGTTGAATTAAGTTAAGCTTTGTTGAGAGGCCAGGGGTCCAACCAGAAGTGGACTGAGCTACAGAGGGATTGAGTATCCAACAAATTTAGACCAAATTCATCTTTATGCTCTGAAGTGGTGCTGAAATCACAAGAAATTTTGGGGTAGAAATGGGAGCACAGAGAACAATTGCAGGAGGCCTGTGAGCTTTACATGGAAGGATTTTGAATTTGGAGCAAGCCTTATGAAAACAAGATAGCCAGGCAGACAGGCCAGCGTAGGACACATGCGGTTCCCTGTCTTGAGCCGAATGGTTGGTGTTCAGATTCAGGCAGATGCAGAAGCCCAAGTGAGGAAGCCAGATCCCACCAGCTCCAGTAACTCTGGCTAGTAGAGAAAGGAGTACATATGTTGCTGCAAAAGATGGACTTCCAAGAGGTCCAGACGCAGAAACATCTTCCTGGGTGGCGAAGGACAAATGAGGAGAGGCTCCCACAATGGCCAGGGGAGCTGCAGGCCCCAGATGGGGAAGGACGTTCTCACCAAGGCGACAGTACCTTGGAGCACAGGGGCCTGGAAAGTGGCTTTAGGAGAGGCTGAGGGCCCCATCAGGCCTGAGAGCTCAGCCAATGTGAGGTGACCTTAAATCCAGGAACCCAAAGGATGTGTCATCACAGTCTCTCTCCCTGGCATTTCTGAGTGCTTCAGGAATGCTGGAAAGGCAAGAGGTCTAACCAGGTCTAGTGAGCCGTAGAGCCCACCTGCTTGGTTTTTTGACCTTAAGGTGAAACTCTAAAAGTTTGGGAGGCCCCTATCTTGGGAAACTGCATAGGGAAACATCTCCTCCTCTCTCTCCCATCTGCAGGAAGGAGAGCAGGCCCTGCGTTTCCTCTGCTGCTGCCTGGTCTCCTCGCCCTGCTGCTTCTCCAGGCTGAGCTGTGACCTCCCCTGCCTGGTGCCTGGCTCTGCGTAGAGTCTGTGGAGCAGGGGTGCCGAATGGCAGTAACGACAGGGACCTGACTGGCTCTCCAGCGTCAGCAGCGTTGGGAAGGGTGAGATTGTTTTTGTGGTCTACGTTAGTGCTCATGTCGCCCATAGATACATGAGAAAACTACTGGGTCTGACTCCAAGAGTGAGCACTCTGTCTTAAAATTTACTACCTGAGATAACTTCCTGGTCCCTCAGCACTTCACTATGATTAAAAAGCGGTATTTTCATACATACACCGTCAGCAGTAGCAGGCTTAAAAATGCAATTTAATTGTGATGAATATTATGGTCTAAAGAAATAAACCATTTATAATCACACCTTGCTTTTCAGTGACTAGGTTGTATTATTTGCTCAAGAAATTCTCCTAAGGTATTAGATCTGACAGTGGAATTTTCACAGTGAGAAGGTTCATAGTGTACATTTCGCACAGACCTCCTTGCAGGACTGTTGATTGAGCCAGAAATATGAGGGCTGTTCTAGATAAATCCCTCTCTCTGTACTAGAAAATTCAGGCAGAAATTCAGGCAGTTACCAAGCCCTGCCAATTAATTTTAATAATAGCTCTCAAATCTATTCCTTGTCTCTTGTCCATTGTGATTATCTCTGAGAAAATTGAACAAGCACATTCTGACGTGTGGATAGAGCCAGGAAGTCCAGGTGCCCTCCTCACCAAGGGTGGGTTTGGCTAAAAGACACAGAACTTCACTCACTCCTCATTCCCCCCTCTCCCTGCCTGAAGACTACCCTGCCCTTGACCTACCAGCTACTGAGACAAACTACAAAGACATGGCAAGGAACACCAAATAGTGTAATGGTACAATAATAGACAAAAAAGATCACTGAAATGAAGAGAGTCAAGAAAAAGACCCATGCAAACACAGGCACTAGGTATGGAGGGGCACAAATCTAGGGAAAGGATGAGTCGCTGAATGGTGTTGGGGCCACTGTCTGTTCACAGGGAAAAAAAGAAATTGACCTGGATCCCTGCATTGCACCTGTTAAATAAAATTCGTGGAGGCCATAGTTTTGGGCTAAGCTTCTTTGGATGAGGCCCCCACACACCAGACCAGACCAGACCAGACCAGACCAGAATAGAATTACTCATGCTAGGTCCATTTCTTCAAAACAGGAGATTCATGGCAACCCCATATAAGGAGCCCAGTTTACTGAGCTGAGAGAGAGTCAGGCAGTCCTCTCTGCTGTAACCCTGGAAGGAAAGTAACTTTGAAATGACCAATCCACTTTTCGCTCTTTATTTCTACTTTCTTCAGCCCTTTTCTGCCTATACAAGCAGCTCCCTCTCCTCAGCTCATTAGAACATCTGTTTTTTAGAATGAGATGTTGCCCGATTCTAGAATTGCTAATAAAAGCCAATTAGCTCTTTAAACTAAATGCGTTGTAAGTTTGTCTTTGGCCACACCATACATAAAAGTAATCCCAAAGACCTAAATGTGAAAAAATAAATCTCTAAAACTATTCTTTAAAATGTAGGAGAATTTTTTTAATATCAGAGTAGGAAGTTTTTTTTTTTTACAAAAAAAAAAAGTAATAATAAATGTATTTCTTGTCCATGCCTAATTCAGGCCACAACAGGGCTCTGCTCAGAGCCACTCAGGGATGCAGGAAGCTCTGTCATGGAACATTCTTTCACAGTGACTGAGACAGGAAAAGCGAATGCGGTAAATGGGTGACCACATGGATCCCTGGTAGTGACACTATCACTTTTGTTCACATTTCACTGGTCAAAGAAAGCCACATGGTAGCACCTAACTTCAAAAGGAGCTTTCCAGGTGTCTGGAAGGAGAAGAGGGAAAGAATATTTGTAATAAGCCCAGTTGATTGGAGAAGTATTTCTTAAATGTGAGCAAAAGACATACGCTATACAGAAAAAAATTAATTTGACATATAATAATAATGATTTGAATAGCTAAAATATATTGGGTGATTACTGTGTAATCACTCATTGTTCTAAGCACTTTACATGTTTACTCATTGAATCCTCATAATAACCCAACAAGGTAAGTTCTATTATCTCCCAATTTTACAATTGAGGGATTGAGCAATTATGTGATTGGCTGTCAAAGAATAATATAGAGGCAAGAAACAAAGGAAGGAAACATACCAGGAGTAGGTCAGGATTTTTCAAGTGTTAGGAGGGGTTATGCCAATTAAGCAGTGAAAACTGGCATTCCAGATAGGATGGAACCCATAGATCTGCACAGAATGGGCTAAAGGAAATCCTTTTGTTTCTTGGCCAGGAAAAAGTCTTCAGTTAGTATCTGGCATGCAAGAGTATTAAAAGTTCATGGTTGTTTATCAACTTCAGCAGGGAAAACCAGTTGTGTTGAAATGAAACATTCAGTTTTGATATCTCCTAGACAAGTGCTTCTGAAAGTCAATAATTTTCTTTTCATCCAGCAAGTAAATTAAGTCAGAATTAAACATTTAAACTTCTGAATGGCAGAAGACACCACAAACAAACTGAAAATACAAAAGCAGATGGGGAAAGGATCTTTCGAGATTTATAATGTGTAAAGAACATGTACAAATCAACTTTTAAAAAACAAACAATGGAAAATTGGAAAAACATATGAACAAGCAATTTACCAATGGGAGACATATTTAAATGCTTGTTTTTATGCAAATTGCAAATGAAATGTAAATTGAAACAATAACATTATTTTACCTGTAAGATTGGCCACTAGAGCCTACCAAGCTTTTGCTATTTAAGTAACATCTTATCCTATCTTTGAATCTGCATGATATTTGGTACCTCCTGTTGTTATATTTTCTTTATATTGTTTATTTAATATCCAAGTGAGAATGTCTTTGATACATCCTTTAGGGCTGCAACTTAGGCAACACATTCTAAGCAATATTACAACATGAACTGTTATTGCCACACTAGTACAATATTGTGTAAATTTTTTGTTCAATTCAAGAATGCACAAGATCAAGGAGTGTCTAAGGATGCTTTCACTCTGTCTTTTGTGTTTATTTTTCTTCTGTCTCCAAACATCCATGACATTTCCACTTTCTCTTTCCATTTGCCAGACCTTGTTCTTGTGGGTTCCATCAAACATCTTTTTCTGCTTCTCTGCTTTTCATTCTCCACAATTGCAGCCCTTCTGCAAGTCTCTTTTCTTTTAAGTCCTCACCTGTTCACCCGCCAGACATTAACTTGTAGGAGAATCCAGCCGCATGCTTAGCCTCAGGCCTCCCCAGGACACTTGTCGCAGGAAAGGATGAGCAAACTGGGCTTCAGAGCCTCTCCTGGTTTCTCCTCAGTCCATTCAAGATATGATGACTGCAATTAAATGCAAACCAAAAATGGCAAAGCCTGATCTCCTAACACCAGGATCCGGGTTTAAGCGTCTTCCCTTCTCCTGGGCGTCGGGGGTCTTGACCACGCTGGCTCTACCCAGACTCTTCAGCTTGTCCAGAAGTTTCCACTACAGCTGTCCAGCATCAGGAGAATTCTGGGAAGGCTTTATGACATACATCCGCATGGGAAACATGTCAGCTGATCGGAAAACCAGAAAGTTTTCAGAGATTATGTGCTGGAAGCTTAAAGGGCAAAAGCAAAATAAAAGGCAATGGAGGTGGCAGAGGTGAAGAAGAGCCATGGTTTAGGCATTGGAGGCTGTTCTACGAAACAGGGCTGTGATGTTATTCAGCAAAGGTGTCTGTGGGAGTTTGGCCAGGTTCCTGACAGAGCCCTGCCAGCTGTCATGGATCCGCCACTGGGGCTACAGAACCAGGCAGGAGAATTCACAGAGGGACCTTGCATACTGACTGCTACCTCCACTTCTCAGGACCACCAGGCACACACAGATCCTTATTTAAAGCAGCAAGCTATACTAAGGAACAAGGCGGCATCGTATTCACAAGGGTCGTATTGGGTATTGGTTACAAATACAGGTTCATGGGCCTCCACCAGCAAGGGTCAAGGGGGGCACCTCAGAACGGACCGTGCTTTCACTAGGACTCTCCCTCACCCCAACATTGACAGCCTCGTCATCACTTTCTGCCTGGGGATTGTAAAGACCCATCTCCTTTTGCCCTTAGCCCCTGTCTATGAAGCCCAGGTCTTCCAGGTCATCCTGAGTCCTGGGACCCAATTCACATAAGCCTCCACCCATCCCCTTTAACCACACATCTCACGCTTCCCGCCCTTTGGAAACGCTGCGACTGTGCCCCCTGGAACCCAGGGCCAGTCGTTAGTAAATTGCTCCATGTCCTCAACCTCTCTCTCAACGTTCCCTCCGCCTCCTTGCTCTACCTGACATATATTATCCCCTGAGGACACCACAGCTGCATCCTCCCACAGACTCAGACTAAGAAACTAGGAGTTAACCTTTGACTCCTCTCTTTCTCTCACATCCCATATCTGGTCCATGAGCAAAACCTGCTGTTTCTATCTTCAAATTATATACTCAATCCAATCCAGCCACTTCTCACCCCTGCACCATAGCCGCCTCGGTCTGAGCCACCAGTGTGTATCACCTGGATCATTGCAGTCACCTCTCTGTAGGTAATTATTATTTTTTTTTTTTTTGAGACAGAGTCTCACTCTTCTGCCCGGGCTAGAGTGAGTGCCGTGGCATTAGCCTAGCTCACAGCAACCTCAAACTCCTGGGATCAAGCGATCCTACCACCTCAGCCTCCTGAGTAGCTGGAACTACAGGCATGCGCCACCATGCCCGGCTAATTTTTTCTGTATATTTTTAGTTGGCCAATTAATTTCTTTCTGTTTTATAGTAGAGATGAGGTCTCGCTCTTGCTCAGGCTGGTTTCAAACTCCTGACCTTGAGCAATCCGCCCGCCTCGGCCTCCCAGAGTGCTAGGATTACAGGCGTGAGCCACCACGCCTGGCCCTGTAGGTAATTATTAATACATTGTTTTTCTCAACTTCCCTTATTGCTCTCCTTGTATTTGCAGAAGTTGAAAAGTTAAAAACTACACTTCCCAGACTCCATTGCAATTTGGGACTCATTAGTTCCTGCTAATAATCACACACACCAAATACAGAAGGTGGTAAGTAAAGCAGGGGTCTCACCAGGTGCTGGCAAGCAGAGGTGGACAGATGTGACCATTCTGGTGATCAGGTTCTGGGCTTCCTGTTCCTTCCAGGGCCTCTCCACCAGTTTCATGGGTGGGAGGGCCAGTTGTGGGGACAACAATAATTGCAGGAGTAGAGCTAGTTTTCTGATAGCGGGGTTCTGGTTACAGTGGTGCGACCTTGAAGTCCAGTGCCAGTGGTAATGCCTGACTTCTGCTCCTGCAGCCCTTCTGACAACTGTGTATGCTCTTCATCCCCCGCACTGAACACCTTTCTGTTTGAAATCCTTACAGTGGTTTCTGTTTTCTTTATGGATCCCCGACTGCTACAACCTCCTAATTGGTCTCCAGCTTCTACTGCTGCCCATCAGAATGACTTTGTAAACTTAAGTCAAAACATAATTTCTCTGCTCAAATCCTCAAGTAGTCAAAAGCCGACGTCTTTACAATGCCTGAAAAAGGCCACATCCAATTTGGCACCCCATAAACATTCTGATTTCACCTCCTACTACTCTGCAAACTGCTCACTCTGCTCCAGCCACACTGACCTCATTAGAATTCTCAAGCATGCAGGACCATTTTTGCCTTAGGGCCTTTGATTTGTGCTCCTGTTGCCTGGAGCTTCCCTCCCCCACATATCTGCCTGGCTCCCGAAGCTCACTTCAGGTCTTCACTCAAAAGCCCTATCTCAGCCAGACAGTCCATATCCATCTCCAACTGTAATTGATCCCCGCACACTCACTCTCTCCCACCCTATTTTATGCTTTTCTTTAGCACTTGTCACAATCTGAAATATTATACACACAGCCACACACACATTAGAGATAGGGTCTTGCTCTGTTGCCTGGGCTAGAGTGCAGTGGCATCATTGTAACTCACTGCAGCCTTGAACTCCTGGACTCGAGTGATTCCCTCCCCCCAGTAGCTAGGACTATAGGCGGGCACCACCACACCCAAATAATTTTTATTATTTTTTTTAGAGATGGGGTCTCACTACATTGCCCAGGCTAGTCTCAAACTCCTGGCCTCAAGGGCTCCTCTGCCTCAGCCTCCTGTGTTCCTGTTATTACAAGTGTGAGCCACCATGCCCAGCTTTTTTTTTTTTTACCCTGTTTGATATTGCAACTTGCTCCTTCCATGTTCTTGATCCTCCTTGTTCTCTAAGTTTTCCTTTTGCCATAGCATTTACTACTTTCAAGCATGCTATGTAATTTATTATGTTAATTTGTATATTGCCTGTCTCTTCCCCGCTTCTAAATTTAAGCCTCCACAAGGGCAGGGATCACTGTATATTTACCTCACTCATGTGTCCCAAGCACTTAGAACAATGCCTGGCATGTAGTAGGAGCTTAGGAAATCTTTATCGAGTAAATGAATTGTCCATTCTATGAATGAAAAAACTAAGGCTTAGGAAAGGCTGCTTCCTCAAGGTACCCAGCTACAAAGAGGTACATCTGAGTTATTCAGGGCAATGGGTAGGCAGGGAGGGGAGTTGCATTATTATTTTAAAATGTTTTATTAAAGTATAGCATGCGTACAGAAAAGTGCACAAATTGTAAATGTACAGCTTGATGGATTTTCACAAAATGGTCACAGTCTGTAACCAGCACCGTGGTAAGGAAACAGACCATTACCAGCGATCCAGAAGCCCCGTGCAGTCCCCTCAGCCATTACTTCCCTAACGCACAGGCGCTGCTGTAACTTCCAACACCAGAGATTAATTTTGCCTGTTTTACAACTTTACGTAAATGAAATTCTATGGAACATATTCTTTTGTGTCTGACTTCATTCACTCAAAATTACATTTGTGAGACTCATTTATGTTGTTGCATAGAGATGTATTTTACTCATTTTCCTTGCTCCATTATTTTCCATTGTATAAATATGTGACAATTTATTTGCCCATTCTAAACAGTGGCCATTTTGTTTTTTCCAAATTTTGCCTGTTAAGAATAATGCTGCTATGATCATTGTTGTATACGTTACCGAAAGTTCAGTATTTGTCCCAGAGGCCAAATCAGTGAGAATAAAGAACGAGGCCAAGTGGTTTGAGTAAAATGAAAGAGTAGTTTATTAATTTGCCAGCAAATGAAGAGGATGATAGACTAGTGTCTCAAAAGACCACTGTCCCAGCTTTAAGTAGAAAAACAGGGCTTTTTTGGCCAGGCACGGTGGCTCATGCCTGTAATCGTAGCACTCTGGGAGGCTGAGGCGGGAGGATAGCTTGAGGTCAGGAGTTGGAGACCAGCCTAAGCAAGGGAGAGACCACGTCTCCACTAAAAGTTGAAAAAAATTAGCCAGGCATGGAGGTGTGTGCCTGTAGTCCCAGCTACTCAAGAGGCTGAGGCAGGAGGATCACTGGAGCCCAGGAGTTTGAGGTTGCTGTGAGCTGATGCCATTGCACTCTAGCCCGGGCAACAGAGCAAGACTCTGTCTCAAAAACAAACAAACAAAAGCAGGGCTTTTTAAAAGGGGGGTTTTCAGCAGTTGGGTTCCGGGTCTACATGACCAGTGTCACATGTCGTGGCTTCAGGCTATTGTTGTTTCATTATAATTGGTGGTTTTGGTGGACCTTATCTCCGGTGAGGATGATCTTATGAACCTTGTCCAGACAGTTCTGCTGAGACATCTCCTGTGGTTTAAGATACTAGAAAACAAACAGAACATTTTCCTGCCTCTTTGATTACTGGCCCTTGGGAAAGAATGCAGACTGTAATTCCCAAAAAGGTGTGGGTTTTAGAGAGACAACTTGTAAGACATTTCCTTGCCCTTTTTCTGATCTTTATACCTCTGTCATATATATACAGTACACATGTGCACACATTGTTGTACATATCACTTATTTCTGTCAGGTATATACCAAGGAGTGGAATTGCTGGGGATATATATATAAATAGTTCAACTTTAGTAGATCCTGCAAACAATTTCCCAAAGTAGTTCTATTAGCTTCCATTCCCATCTGAAGTATGTAAAATTCCTATTGGTCCATTTTGTCATCACAT
Source organism: Lepilemur ruficaudatus (assembly GCA_963574885.1). Taxonomy (NCBI): domain Eukaryota; kingdom Metazoa; phylum Chordata; class Mammalia; order Primates; family Lepilemuridae; genus Lepilemur; species Lepilemur ruficaudatus. Next base: position 69,248 of record CAUYRT010076968.1, read on the forward strand.
AAACATTATGTGATCTCAGTCAACAGCTTTTACTATTATTCTGTCTGTGGAGGTCAGTACTTGCTATTGCTGATTTTTTAATTTGGCCATCCTGGTGAGTATACCATCATGGTTTCGTTTGCATTTCCCTTATGTCTATTGAAGTCTATCACTTTTTAAAGTGTCTGTGGATCATTTGATTTGAATTCCCTGTTTGTGAAGTGCATTCAGTCTCTTGGATTCTCTGCAATTCTCTTACTGATATGCAGGAGTTCTTTATATAGTCTTCCAGTGAATCCTCTGTTGGCTATATGTGTTGCTAAGGTCCTTTTCCATTCTGTCTATTTTCCCACTCTCTTAATGATGTGTTTTAAACAGAAATAGAAATTATTAATTTTAATGTAGCCTTATTTGATGCAGTCTTTTCTTTTATGGTTGGTGTTTATTGTGTCCCACTTAAGAAAATTTTCTCTGCCCCAAGTCAAGAATTTTGCCAGCGTGATCTTCTAGAAGCTTATTGTTTAGTCACATAGAGATCATCCACCCACCTGGAGCTGATTTGAGGGTATGGTTGAAGGAGTAGTCAAATTACATTGTTTTCCTATAGATATCTGTTACGGTTTGAATGCGTCCCCCAAATTTCATGTGTTGGAAACTTAATCTCCAAATTCATATGTTGATTGGCGGTGGGTTCTGTGGAGGTAATTAGAATTAGATAAGGTCATCAGGGCGGGGGCCCCATGATGGGACTGGTAGCTTTATAAGAAGAGGAAGAGAGACCTGAGCTGACATGCACAGTCTTGCCCTCTCACCATGTGACGCCCTCTGCCATGCTATGATGTAGCAAGGCCTTCATCAAATGTGGCCCATGTTCTTGGACTTCCTGTCCTCCAGAACCATCAGCTAAATAAATCTCTATTCTTTATAAATTATCCAGTCAGTTGTATTCAGTTATAGCAGCAGAAAATGGACTAAGAAAATATCCAAGCCAACTGCCCAGCAGGTCAGGGTTTGAGTAGAAGACCAGCTCACTGCTTTGAAATACTTCCAGGAGTTTCCTGAAAGGTGTCATAGCCTCTCTGGATCTCAGGGGAGAAGCAAATCTCTGATCCCTGTGTTTATAAGAACAGAGATTCCTAACAAGAAGCTGCAAATGGAGGGAGCGCATTTCCTTACAGTCTGTAAGACTGAAAGCCTTGTCACCTGTGTAATGGTTCATTTTATGTGTCAAATTGACTGGCCTAAGGGGATACCCAGACAGCTGGTAAAATATTATTTCTGGGTGTGTCTGTGACAGTGTTTCTAGAAAAGATTTGCATTTGAATCAGTAGACTGAGTAAAGAGGATCCACCTTCACCAATGTGGGTGAACATCAAGGGCGAACTCTGTCCCTCTCTCTCCCTGAGATGGTACATCTATCTTCTCCTGCCCTTGGACATCAGAGCTCCTGGTTTTCAGGCCTTCAGACTCAGGGACTTACACCACCACCACACACCCCCTGTCTCTCAGGCCTATGGCCTCTCAGCTGGGAGCTACACCACCAGCTTCCCTGGTTCTCAGGCTCTGGGGCTCACACTGAATGACACCACCAGCTTTGCTGGGTCTCTAGCCTGCAATGACATATCACAGGATTTCTTGACCTTCATAATCATGTGAGTCAATTTTCATAATAAATCTCCTAACATCTATATCTAATAGGTATCTTCTCTTGGTTCTTTTTCTCTGAAGATTCCTAACTAATACAAACTGTCAGCCATTTTAGTAGTTGGCAAGGTTTGATAAGGTCTCTTCCAATGAAGTACTAATGATGTCTTCCTTTGATAAACATTATATGATTTCAGTCAACAGCTTTTACCATTATTCTGTCTGTGGAGGTCAGTTGGTAGGTTGAGCCTAAAATAGAATGCTCTGATGAAAGTAATTGTTGATGTGCTTTGAAATGATGGACATAATATCATCTGGCCTACGAGTGCTCTTATAGGGAGTGGCCATGGGGGAGTAACTAGAAATAGCACAGGCCTCCCACAGATGAACCATATGGAAAGAGTCCTGGTCTTTGCTTTGCAATAGATGTCATGTTCATAAGAGCTGTGAGAAGGGCATCTGAACACTCTAGCTCTCAGTTTCTGCATAAATCCTGAGCAGTTTATCTTTTTAGAATTCCATTTTGAAGTTTCTCTACCTCCTCTGATTCTATAAATGTGAGCCATAAAGGTATTTATGAATCAATAGGGCTTTACAACTATTAATAGACAAGGGTGATCCAAGCTTAAGAATAATCTTTTAGAAAACTTTTAGAACTTTTCACCAACAAACATTGTGCCCACAATTGCACTTGAGGGAACTCTCATACACTGCTGGTGGGAATGTAACTTAGTGCCACCACTATGGAGAACAGTATGGAGGTTCCCCAAAAAACTGAAAATAGAGCTACCATATGACCCAGCAATCCCACTGCTGGGTATATATCCAAAGGAGGGGAATTCAGTATATCAAAAAGATACCTGCACTCCCATGTTCACTGCAGCACTATTCACAATAGCCAAGATTTGGAATCAATCTAAGTGTCCATCAACAGATGAAGGGATAAAGAAAATGTGGTAATATACACAATGGATTATATAACCACAAAAAATGAAATCCTGCCATTTGCAACAACATGGATGGAACTGGAGAACGTTATGTTAATTGAAATAAGCCAAGCACAGAAAGACAACTCTCACGTGTTCTTACTCATGTGTGGGAGCTAAATAATAAAATAGTTGATCTCATGGGCACAGAGGCTGGAAGGGTAGCAGGGAGGGAGCATAAAGTAGGGATGGTTAATGGGTACAAAAATATAGTCAGATAGATAGAATAAACAATATTTGCTAGCACAATAAAGTAACCATAATCAACAATAAGTTAGGGTATACTTTAAAATAACTAAAACAGTGGAATTGGAATGTTCCTAACACAAAGAAATGGTAAATGCTTGAGGTGATGGATATCCCGATTACCCTGATTTGATTATTGTATGCCTGTATCAAAACATCACATGTGCCCTATAAAGATATACAACTATTACGAACCCATAATTAAAAATAAAAAATGAAAATAAAAAATTGCACTTGAGCCTGCTTAAAAAGTACATACACTTACTAAAATGTGTTCATGTGGCCAACACTTCACTTGTATAAAAGCAACAAAAATAATATGTATAAAATCACCCTGGAAGAGAGGGTTGAGTTGCTTGCCTTGTCTTGATAGGTTTTCCCACAATGTAGTCTTGAAAAGCATTTAGTTCTTATAACACTGATGAAAAGTTCTGAAAACTGTAACACATTCCAAACATGCTAATCTTTCCTGGAAGCCTCTTTGTGTTAGTTGGTACTGAACCGTGGGTTACATGCACACAGTGAGAGAGAAAACCCTTGGTGCTGCCAGCAAACCCTTTTGGGAGCATTGAAGACGGTCCAGGCAAAAAGACACTCTGGTCAGTCTCCAAAAGTTCTGATTATAGATCCTGATCTTGGAGTAGAGAGGCTAGAGGATATCAGTTGACTATAAATAAGAAAAGTACCTGAGAACAGGAAGTGGCTACAGCCTATTCAGTTGCTAATCAGAGTTACAATATTTTATGATAGTCATAGTAGAAGGTAACATAAGCAGCATAAGAAATTTTACGTTCTTAATTAGTATCTTAGTCCATTCAGGCTGCTATAAGAAAATACAATAAACAGGGTGGCTTATAAACAACAGAAATTTATTTCTCAGTTCTGGAGGCTGGGAAGTCCAAGATCAAGGTGTCACCAGATTCAGTGTCTTTTGAGGGCCCATTTCCTGATTCATAAATGGCCGTCTTCTCACTCTGTCCTCACTTGGCAGAAGGGAAAAGGGAGCTCTCCAGGGTCTCTTTTATATGGACACTAATCCCATTTATGAAGGCTCTGCCCTCACGACCTAATCATCTACCAAAGGCCCCAACTCCTAATAACATCACATGGGGGTTAGGATTTCAGCATGAATTTTGAAGGGACACATTTAGTCTGTATCATTCCACTCTTGGTCCCCCAAAATTCATGTCCTTTTCTCGTGTAAAAATACATTACTTCTATCACAATAGCCCTCAAAGTCTTAATACATTCCAGCATCATTTTTAAAGTATAAAGTCTAATCTAAATATCTTCTCAATCAGATATGAGTGAGACTCTAAGTATGATTCATCCCTGAGGAAAACTGCTCTCCAGCTGTGAACCTATAAAACTAACATGTGATGTGCTTCCAAAGTGTAATAATGGGACAGGCATAGGATGGACATTCCAAAAGGGAGAAAATAGGAAAGAAGAAAGGGGGGTAACAGGTCTGAAATCAGCCCAAGCCACGAGGCAAACTTCATGGGAGCTTACGGCTTAATCCTTTTTGGCTCAATGTCTGGTCCTCCAGGCCCACTGGGGCAGCCAGGGAGAACAGTGGCACCAGAAATTTATTTCTCACAGTCATGGAAGCTGGAAAGTCCAAGATCAATGTACTGGCAGATTTGGTGTCTAGTGACAGCTCATTTCCTGTCTCATAGATGGCTATCTTTTTGCTTTGTCCTCACAAAGCAGAAGCAAGGAAGTTTCTCAGGGTCCCTTTTATAAGGACACTAAGCCCATTCATGAGGGTTCTGCCCTCATGACCTACACTCCACCTCCTAATACCATCACACTGGAGGTTAGGTTTTCAATGTATGAATTGGGGGGTGGGGGACAACAAACATTTAGTCTGTAACAATTAGGGAGGAAATACTGGATTTTTAAAAAAATAATTGTCTGCAGTCACGAAGTATGCAAAAGCATAGTAAGAACTGATACAAATGTAAACCGACTTTTGAGAAGTGAGAATATATTAATAGAATTTAGGGGAGGCAAAACGTTTTGCTACCTGAGCTGAAAATATAGAAAAATTTTTAGTACCTCATGTTGTGAACACACTGCATAGGCAGAGAACACTAGTTTTTAACCATTAACTTTAATTTGCCTTAATATGCATGCGTGTACCTTTTATTGAACACCTTTTGCACACCAGCTCACATTCTGTAGGCCTCACCTACCATTCCAGTCCCAGCTGCAGTGAAAGTTCCAGGCTGGTTCTGTTGATTCACCTCTCTGCAGGGAGCACTAGTCCCAGGCTTCTCCGATGCAGAGGCACAGGGTGCTGTGAGAACCCACTCTGCATTGCACACCTGTGCAACCCGAAGTATGGAAGTCAAAGTTCCATGGGGCAACCCTCAACCAATGGGTAACCATCAATCATAGTGTTACCGAAAACTTGGCACTTGTCCACGAGGCAGAGGAAGAACAAGGACAAGGGGTTTGAGGAGGAAGGAAAGAGTTTACTTTGCCAGCAAAGGAGGAAAAATGGTAGACTTTCTCATCTCAAAATCCAAATTTTTCCTGCACATTCACAGAAATACAGAGCTTTTAAAGGATGGGTTCTCAGCTTCAGGCAATTACTGTTCAATGATGACACTAATCATCCCATCTCAGCTAAAGACAATCTCTTTGTGACCTCCGCCCAGGACTTCCCTTTGCCAGGTCGGGCTGGGCCATCTCCTGTTGCACAGATAGACAAAAGACTTACCTTGCCCCTCCCAACCTCTGGCCTGCGGCAGGCAGGGATGCAGGTTTTCGTTCTCAAAAAGGAGTGGAGGATGTTTTAAGGAGACAGAAAATATTTTTGCCATTTTCTTCCAGGCCATTCCCTCTGTTATAATAGGATAAAAGTGTCTGCCCTTTGTCCCCTAAGTGGATGGTTCTGAGATTCATTTTGTAAAGCCCTTCAAAAGGCCCCAGCAGTGCCCAGTGGCAGTGGCCCGCTCCATGACCCATCCTTGTGTTGGCTTCGCTCCTCCCGTTTCACCCTCTGGTCCAGCCTTTCTGCTTCCTAGGGTCACTTACCAGATAAGCCACCTGAGTGCAAGCCCCTGTCTCCAGTTAGACACACACTCACACATAATCATACCAAACAATGTGCTTACGTGACAACATCTAGTTTTTTGAAACATAATGAATACCATCAAGCATGTTACAAAGTAATGTGTATGACATGTTGATTATCTTCTTAATTTGAATATTTCAAAGACCAAATGTGCTTATACATAGAAAATAATACATAGGTTAGAAAGCTGCCTGGGGATGATGTGGAATTGCATAATTTATTTTCTCTATCTAGATTTTAATTTCTTTAAAAATCTCCAGATACACAATAGTAACTTATTAACATTTCATCTTCTATGATTCAGAATCATTTGCAGATTTTAGCAAATATACTGTTAACAATAAACAGTCATTGTTGATTATAAGAATTTGAAAGAGAAATATGGAAATAAAACATTATCCAGGTTAAGTGGATTAACTGTAGATGCACATAATTTGCAATGTTACATAAGTTCCAGTAATACAAGAACCAATTTATAAAATGTTTTTTTAAATAATTCAACGAGTGGAATACTCACATTCACATTTACATACTCTTAAATATTAGTGCACATAATAATAATTAGGAAACTTGGAAATTTCACTTAATTTAGCTTTTGTGGAGATTAAAAAATTAAATTCAAAGTCTTTCAAGAACTAAAATACCATAATTATGTCAGGTTTTAGTCTGAAAATGTCAGTTCTTGGCACGCCCATGGCTGAAAAATAATCAGACAAGCCAAAGTTAAGCAAGCCTGAAAATGAGGTTTATTGAGGACAGAAAGATAGGATTATAGGGCAAGAGCAAGATACAAGTTTACAGAAGGTGATGCATATGCCACAGATGACAACCAGACCCATTGTGGAAGCAAAGGGAGAGCCAAAGGAAGGGCAAAGAGGAGGGATAGGCTACAGTCTGCGTCTTGTTTTATAGTGCCCAGATAGGGACCTCCCTAGTGGTTCAGAGGTCACTTTGAGTGGACTTTGGGAGTCACATGACCTGAGCCTTAACTATGTATGTGCATTCTAGGTCACTTTCTGGACTTTATGGTACCCATGCTGCTTGGCCTGTGAGCTAGAGAGTCCTCTGCATTCTTTTGCAGCTGGCATGCCAAGTTCTGATTGGCAGATTCGTAGGGCATTCCCTCCTTCCCCAGGTACGGAGAATTAGGGTGGGGACCAGGATGGGGGCAACAGCACCCACTTTCATCCCTAGGAGACCTGGAATCCCTCGCTATCTACCTAACAAGTGCATTTTTATTTCCCACTGTGGTAAAATCAGGGAGAAAACCTATAGTCATCTTTTAACTAAAATTCACAATACAATTTATTTTATCAAAGGGTTTGCCGTGACAGAGAATATTAAGGGCATAGGCATTAGCATTTAACTTCCTTGTACTTGTTTTTCGACTTTACATCTGTTTATTTGAGAGCTTTGCCTGTAAAACCCCTAACTGATGAAGGCACATTGTTGCAAGATACCTGGGAGACAAATAAGGCAGAAGTCCTTCTGGTAAAGGGTGTTCACAGGCTAGATCGGATGGATGGCTCTTACCTCCTTCTTTCCCCTTTCCTCCCCAAACTCCAGATCACAGCAAACTCCAAATCAGCAGCTAATTTCAAAGCTAATTTGCTCCACTCAGCCCCACTCTTTCCCTGAGGACTTCAGTGACACTTGTTTAAAATGAATTCTTCAACTGGGAAGGATCACACAAAATACACATTCATACCCGGAACATGTTCTTCTTCCTCCTGAACACGAGGATTCTCAGGGACCCACACGGATTTCAGATTCTGGCAAGATTCTTGGCCAAACAAAACCAACATCCAGAGGACAATGATCCCCAAGGGTGAGAGTGAGAACCGCTGGAGTGGGATCAGTAGTCACTTCCCATAGGCCACACCACAGAGCTGGGCCACAAAAGTCCTAACGTCTTGGAAAACAGACCTACGGCCTGAGCCACGGGGAAAGCTGAGCTCATTGAAGTATCAGATACCAACTCAGAAGAGACCCACATTTTTCTCTTAGAATTAAATCAACTAAATTCTTCCAGGTTATTTTCTTGGAAAATGATAAAATGAGAACACTTTGTGGTGTACACTGACTGAAGTTGTTACAAAATGCAGGAGAAGGTAGCAGGGTGTCCACCCACAGAGCAGCTTTGTGGACAAGCCAGAAAATACTCTGGTGTTCTTTCAAATCAGAAGGAAGCTTGGAGCTCTCACCCAGACACCTGGGGACTCCTCCAGGCACCTCTGCAGTAGGCACCACGGCCGCCAGGGGGCGGGGCGCTCCCTCAACTCTGGTCTTGCTGAAGGCCCAGGGGGCCGTTGGTCTTTCTGGAACTGCCAGGCAGGCCAGGACCTCGTTTCCCTTGACTTGTAACAGAGGTGGGTCATCAAGATAACGTAAGGGGAAAACACCCTTGAAGACATTAAAACTAATAAGTTGAAAAACACTGTCAGTGATACGTGTACACATTGTTGTTTACCCACCAGATAATTAAGCAAGGACCAAATTACTTTAGGAAAAGGGAACTCTGGAGAGGAAGTGAGAGGAGTGTCCGGCTGGCTAGTTTGAATAAAAACTATGCTGAATCCCTATCTTCAGTAATTTATAAGCTGGGTGGTGGTGGCATGTGCTGAAGCCACAAAAGGAAGTCTGGAGGCTGCATGCAGGCCGCATGGCAGAGCGGCTCAAGGGCTTCCTTATGTTTATTTTGCAGAGTAATAGAATTCTCTAAGCCTTGATTAGAAGTCTTAGGACTGAAGAATTTCTTAAAATCTTTATGACTACCAATTTTTGGCCTGATGTGAATTTGCATATTATTGGGCCTGATCTGCATATTTATTTTGTAACTCAGCAGGAACCTTCAAGCCATTAAACCAAAGTTAGATTCTTCTCTTTTCCCATCCAAAAACATATTGAATAAAGGGCTTAGCTTTGAAAACGGGAATAGCGTTTAAATTTATATTAACAACCTAGTTTCTTTTCCAAAGTTATTTACACGTATTTTGTTTTATTCTTATAAGAATATGAAACTTAACTTTTACATAAAGTTACTAATACTCAATTGAGTAGTTTCATTTTTTTCACTTGGAAGTCATTTTTTTCTTAATAGAGCACCATTAAAATATTCATCCTTTTGAAGATCAATTTCTTTAGTCTATTTAAATGTATTAACATAAATTACAGACTACAATTTCCAGCTCTAGTCTCTTTGTAAACTTGGTGTTCTGTGATTTGGAAGGTTTTCTTTTTCTCTCATCCTAGGGCCTTTTCATAAGGGGCCGGCACATTTAAAGTATTGGAGGTGTGGCTTGACTTCTTAATATTTCCCCCTGGGAGACATGAGTCCCTTTATTTTAGATTTATATAAGCTCTCAGTGTTCTCTTGAAACCAGTGTGAATAGGAAATCCACTAGAGAGACATTATAGCTGTATTTTCTACAAATCTACAGAGGAAGCGTAATTAATTCAAAAGCATCTTTGGTATCAAATTCATTTCTTTCTCATCCATAGTATGTCCAGACCCGGCTTCCAGAAACAAGCAAGCTGAAACATCTGTTGGGATTCCAGAACCTCCTTGGGTTCCCCACCTCCAATCTCTCAGTTCCTATCAATGCAAATCCAATGCAGTTGGGCTTTTACACCGGGGAGCAAACCTCTCACACAGACAGAAGAAATTATTAAATTCTTGGACAACCTGAAGACTAAGCAGTAGCATTTTTCCCCCAAGGAAAAGAAAAAAGACACCATTCAGAAAAACACACAGCCACGCTGAATTTCCCTGAACTGTCATACACATATTTATCTTCTAAGGAGCATGAGTTCTCTGTTTCTGGTGCAAAACAACCTTCTCTGGTTCAGAGTTTTGCCTCTTGGAGCCTTTAGGGAAAATTCACTTAGCTGGGATTTAATTCAAACAGAAAGAAAACACTCCAGCTTCCAATCAGATAAAATTCTAACCCAGAAACTAGAAGCATTCATTCCAAGAGACAGAGGCACAAGAGTTTTTCCAACCTACTCTGACTGCTGGCAGGTTTATAGAGTGGACTCCACCTCTATTTATGTGGATTCATACCCAAGAACACCTGGCAAAATCCACAGGACCATAATCCACAACAATAGAAAACAGAAACTGCAGTTTTCCACTTCCTGATGCTACACAGATGTTCTTGGCCAGCTGTTCCCTGATGGCCTTGTTTAGAGCTGGTTAGAAACAGATCTCAGAGACAGGTGTGTGCTCTGTTGGGACCCAAATGGATTGTTGTTGCCTGGGTTCCCTTCCCCAAACAGAGCCTAAGTTAAGGAGCTGCCTGAAAAAGGATTTATTTAAGAGGGTGATTTCAGGGTGCAAGAGGAAAGAACTGTTTGGGTGACCAGCTATCTCTGTTTACTGGGGTCTGAGGGGTTTCCTAAGATGTGAGCCTTTCAGTTCTAAATCAGAGAAGTCCCAAGCAAACCAGGATGAGTTGGTCACTACAGGAACTGGGGAGCTAGACCCAGAAGAGGAAGGAAAGCCAGCTCAAGGCTGGGCTAATGAGTTGATTTGATCCCACCGGACCTCCTGAGGTGCCATATAGGGAGTGGAGGTGGGGAGCATTTAGTCACTGGTTCCCATCTCCTCTTAAGTCAAGTGTTGCCCCTTGGGGTGTTAATTTCTCCCACATTCAGGGCTCATAGGCATGAGTGCTTGCGACTTCCCGCAGGCATTTCCCACTGAGACTTCAGAGAAGCCCTGGGCAGAAAGTAAGAGAGAGTCAGTACAGCAGGGGACAGCGCAGCTGGGGCAGTCGCTTATGCCTACACAAATCTGGTTGCTGCACCAATGGCTGGAATCAACACTGGACTGCCAGGGTGTGAGGTGCAGCATAAGAAGCATCTAATACATGGAGGTTAATTTTGCCTCCCTCTGCTTGGCTTGTGTGTGATCTCAGCATGGAATCAACCAGCCTCTGCTCCTGGCTTCCCATTAGTTTACTAATTGAAATGAGATAAAACTCTCAAACTCCTTGCTTACATAAGAAATCAAGCAGAGTAGTTTTATTTCACCTTGTGTATATAGAGGAAGATCCATGCTAGTGATCTCCTCCTAGCTAAAAAGAGAAAATTCATAGGTATTTGTACCTCCCTCCAAAGCTGAGATATTAAATTAAATGTCATCACCTGTGTAAATCATTATTAATTGAGACAACGAGCCAAAATCACAGACATTTAGGGCTTACTGTCGCAAGACATAGCAATAACCTCTGAAGCCCAGAATTCTGCAAAACTCTTTTTTGGAAATCATATTTGCAAGCATGATTTATATGTATTTTTATTTCTGTAGTTGTTTTAAACTTTTTCTTTTTCTTTTTTCTTTTTTTAAGAGACAGGGTCTCACTCTATCACCCAGGCTGGAGTGCAGTGGCCTGATCATAGCTCACTATAACCTCAAACTCCTGGACTCAAGGGATCTTCCTGCCTCAGCCTCCTGAGTAGCTAGGACTACAGGTGGACACCAGCATGTCTGGCTGATTTTTCTTACTTTTTGCACTGATGAGGTCTTGATATGTTGCCCAGGCTTGTCTGGAATTCCTGGCATCAAGAAATCTTCCCATCTCATCTTCCCAAAGTGCTGGGATTACAGGCATGAGCCATTGGGCCCAGCCTAAACTTTTTATTATGGATAGTTTTAGAAATAAACAAAAGTAGAGAGAATAGTATAATGAATCTTCCTGTACCATTAACAACCATCCACTTTTGGCCATTCTTTTTCCATCTACCTCAGTTAAGAAAGCATGCAGCAGCAATGCAACGGAAAAACAAATTATTTAATCTTAAACAAATAAAAGCACTGTGAGTCTCAGATAACATAATGTCTAGAGATATGCAGTCCAGGGCTGGTGTAAAGTTGAAAAATGTCTTTAAAAAATCAGCTCCTTCTCTTGTTTTGTTCCTCTATCTTTAAAATGTGGTTGCAAGATGGCTGCTGTGTCTCCAGAAATCATGTCCTTGTTCCAGGGAGGAAGAATGAGGAAGGACAAAAAGCACCAAATAATATGCCAACTGCCTCAGGTTTCCTTTGAAAACCTTTCCCTGAAGCTCCACTCAGTAACTTTTACTTATATCTTTTTGGTAGGACAGGATCATATGGCATCTACTTGCTGCAGGCGAGTGTGGGAGGTAAGTAATTTTAGCTGGGGACATAGCTGCCCTGAATTAAATCAGGGTCCTCTTAGTCAGGAAGAACAAGCTTCTGCTTTTTTGTCCCTCCTTTTCTCTCTGCCTCAAATGCCCTCCTTCCATTGCCCACTTTTATTTAACAAAGATTTGTTGAACATTCACTCCCTGCCAGTCCCAAGGCCAGGTCTTGGGGCTCTAAAGAGAAATAAGAAGTAGTTTTTGCTCTTGAAGTGCTCCTGGTCTAATCTATAGCAAGAAGCCAATACCAATAACTAAACTTGATAAATTCAGGGTCTTACATTATTTAAAGATATAGAAGTAACTCCTCAAAGATATCATATTAAACCAGAAATAGTTCAAAGGGGTTGGTTGCCTCTGGAGACCAGACTAGGGGCACAGAGGTGTAGAACTGTGGACCATTAATACCATTAAATATTAGAAGCTCTTCCATACTTCTTGGTGTTTTGTTTTTCACCATATGCCTACATAATTTTAATGAAACAAAAATACTTCTAAAAAATAATATTGCACTAAACATCTTTGTGCATAAAGAATTATTGCCATTTGTGGTTATGTTTTCAAGATATATTCTTAGAATTTCTGTGTTAAAGCTTACTGATACAAATTTTGTTTCCAGAAAGTGCAGGGTTGTGGAAGAGTTTAAAGGGAGTGCCATGTAAACCACCAAGCACATAGCAGGCACTCCGCATGGATTGGCTAGAAACAAATCAATCACCCAGTGCTTTGTCCAGATTTCAACCCCTTCCCAACAGCTGCCACAAAGAAATGCAGCTCTTTTAGTGGCATTCCTCTGGGTCTTTTGCTAATGCAAACAGTACTGCAGTGAGCAGCCTTGTGCCAACGTCATCCAGGCTTTTGGCAATGTGTCTTTGGGATAGATTCCTAGAAATGGGTAAATGCATGTGTAATTCTGTGAATATTGCCACCTTCCCCTCCATAGTGTTGTAGCATTTTCCACTTCTCTCAGCAATGTGTGAGCAGGCTTTTCCCCCACAGCCTCACCGAGAGAAATTACTGACCAACCATGGAATTTATAGTCATCTGGTGGGTGATAAAGCGTCTCTCAGTGTAGTTTGAATTTCCATTTCTCTGATTATTTCCTTTTGCACTGTCCATTCTAAATTCCCTTCACTCTTCACCGGCACCTCGGCTGGTCTAGCTGCTTGCTAAGGGGGTGACCCAGGCCTTTATCCCTGAAAGGTCTGGGCCCTTGGCTGCCCTGCCCTTGGCAGGCCACGGGTGCTGCGATTGTCCATTCAGTGCCATTACAGAGCATGGAAGCACCACGCTGCATTGTAGGACATCCCCCAAACTCCAGACATCCTCACTTCTATGCCCGCTAAGTGTCTGCAACCATAACTCTTCATGAAAATCAGTGTCAGCAATGCCCGGCCAGCATCGTGAATCCATTTTTGTCTTCTGAACCCCTGGCATGGGCATCCAAAAGTGACCAGGTAGCAGTTGTCACTTCCAGTCAAGTGGAACCCTACTGTGTGCCCTGATGGAAGAGCTCACCTCTCCCTGGGAACTGGGACTTCTATGCAGCAGAATCTAATGTTGTAGGAATACAAAGCACAACTTGTGTTCGTCACAGGAAATGGCGGGAAGAGGAGCCACTCCTCCATCTACCCTTTGGTTCCTGGGCCTCTGGCTTCCAGCCGATGCAGACAGAGCACCATGTGATGGCTACTGGTTCATAATGTAGTCCACGTCCTCCAGGACAGCACCTTGACCCTGCAAGATGTCAGCCCCAGGCCGGTGCCTTCTCTAAGCCTGTCAGACTTAGAGAAAGAAATTCCAGGCAGCATTCTGCAGTAGGACCAGTGGGTCCTGTGGATATGTGTCCCCCTGTCATTCTTTCTTCACCATGAAGTGAGGCCCTCGAGCTGAGGCAACGCGAGGCAGGATTCTGTCTCGGGAAGCCGGAAACGCTGTCAGCTCTGCATCGCTGCTGGCAGAGGTGGTTCAAGTTCCCATAAGGAAGAATCACTCCCCTTCCAGGTTAGAAGGGGTCTGCTGTAATCAACCTGTGATCTCCAGGGATGGAGCCACACTGGGGGCTCTTGCTGGTCTGTTCGCGGAGGCGGCAGCCAGCTCCGCCTCAGTGGGCGGGGCCCGTGCTGTTGGGCCAGTGGGTAGCCTCCCTCTCTGCCACTGTCACCATTCCTGGGTCCGTTGCTCAAGCACTAGAGTGGCCAAGGGCAGGGGCCAGCTGGCATCCACCAGAGAAGTCATCCTGTCCACCAGGCTGATGAGCACTCCCTCTGTGAGCACTAATGTGAGGCCTGGCCACGTCCACACTTGGGGCCCAGCCCAGATCCATCCATTCACACGCCCCTCCCCTCCACACGGTGCCTCTTTCACCACCGCTCAGAAGTAAGTGTGTATCTCTACCGCAGGCTGCTCCCCACTCCACAAAGTGCTTGCAACCAAATGTGCTGCTCTTTGCCACTAGGAGGATTATCCTTCTATACTCTTTTAGGGGCCGCGCTGCCTGGAGCTGTAGTGTGGTGGCAGTCCATTCTCGGCTCACACCAACCTACAGGTGATCCAGACCTGAATGTTTCCTTCCTCCATCATCTGGTCACAGGGAAGCCCCATGAGGCCATAAGTGTGAGCTGCAACAGGCTATGTGACAAGGGCTCTGAGCCACCTGCTTATGTAACTCGTTTGTGCCTTGTAGACCTCCTCAGGCCCGGATGTACTGTTTGTGTTATGTGATGGACTGCGACTGTGCCTGCCTCACCTTACTATGACACAATGGATCCAAAAATATCTAGCTTATGATGGGCAGCTCCTGTCTCATAATTACTAGGTGTCTGTCCTATGGTCAGTCTCTACTAGGGCCCAGTAGGACATCAGAAGTGCTTTCAATGCATAATTCTCTGATGCAGAAGGCCTGTGCCATGCATCTCCCACTGGGGCTTGCCAGAGACTCCGCCCAGCATCCCTATCTCCATGGATACCTCTAATACTACAGGCGAGTGGCTGAGCAGCTTGCACTGCAACCTGGTCCTGATGCAGAGCCCTCTCTTCCTCTAAGCCCCAGTTGAAATTGTTAGACTTCTGACTACTTGGTGAATGGATTGGGATAGCATTTTCAGTGTGGCATATGCTGCCTCCAAAATCCATAGGACCCATCAGACATGTGTGTCTTGCTTAGTGGTATGGAATATAAGGTGAAATAACTCATTCTTTATCTCAGAATGGATGTCCCAGCATGTCTCAGACCTGGACCCCCTAAAACCTTTACCTGTGTAGCAGGATCCTGAATCTTTATGGGGTTTATCTCCCATCCTTTGACACATATATGTCTCATTAGGGCATTCAGAGTAACGTCATATTCCTGTTTACCAGCTCCACTCAACACAGTGGACCAGAGTGATGTTCCGCAGAATGTTAAGATGATCAAGGTCTTAGATCATATCGTGACAGAGAGCAGGAGAGTTACATAG
The DNA here is from genome assembly GCA_963574885.1 of Lepilemur ruficaudatus. NCBI lineage: Eukaryota > Metazoa > Chordata > Mammalia > Primates > Lepilemuridae > Lepilemur > Lepilemur ruficaudatus. Next base: position 84,811 of record CAUYRT010076968.1, read on the forward strand.
TCTAGGGCTTGGCTGTGAATGAGTATTACTACTCTTCCCACATGCATGTGAACTGCTTTTGGTTCTCCTCACTAACGAGGATTGAAAAGAACACATTAGCAGAGTTAAAGCCAAGTGCCAGAGGCTGCGCTGATCTAGTCCAATAAAGATACTACCTCTGGCATAAGAGCTGCATTCCAGACCTCCGCTTGGATCCTGTGGCTGCTACATCATCCAACTTGATTCAAATGGGGTTTGCAGACACCAATACAGGTGAATTAAATACAGGATATAATGTGGGCTACCGCCCTGCATCCTTTATGTCTTTAAGAGTGACACTAATTTCTGAGCCCAGACAATCTCCAACCTGTAGATTCAAGAATTAAATAAATCATTTTAGTTGTAAGCTACTATTTGGGGCATGGTGTCATGCAACAAAAACTGCATTGGATGTGCAGATTGTGAGTACAGAGGAGAGATCCGAACAGGGAACATAGATTTAGGAGACATAAGATGATAACTGGAGTCCTGGGAGTGGATGAGAGTGCCTTGGAAAATCGTGTAAAGGAAAAACGGCTGGAAGCTCCCACACTCAACATTACAAGACTGAATTAAGTGGTTCCTATCTCGCCCCCAGCGCCCAAGCTGGAGACCTGAGCCTTCCCCGGCACACACGTCTTCTGTGGTCTGGCCCTGCCAGCCTCACCTCTCTCCTTCAGGCAACCTACACTCCAGCAAAAGGGACCTTTCTGATGCTCCCAGAGTGTGCTGTGCTCTCTTCCCACCACCATGCCATTGCCCATGCAGCTATTCTATCTGGAACACCCTTCCCAGCCCATTCTTCGTATATTTGATTGCCATTCCAATCTCATATGTCACTGCTTCTGGGAAGCCTTCCCTGACTACCCACCACCAGGAGAAGGCAGCTTCTCCTTCTACATCTTTCTGTGCACAGCCCACCATAGCACACAGCACTGAGAGGCCAGCTTTGTCTCTGCCAGTCCTTCCCAGCCTCCCCACCAGGCTGCGGGGTCCTCACGGACATGGGCTGTGCCTTTTAGAACTGTAGGCATCTGTGTCGATAGAGTGTCTCCCTGGGAACAGATAAATCTAAGCCGGGTCCTGCTTGAGATGGGAAGGTTTCGGAATAGCCAGTCTGAGTTAATGACAAGTCTGATTATTTTTTCCTCTCTTCCTTCTGCGGAGTGTATAGCAATCACTGTTGATGGACTAACACTCATTCTGTCATTCTCAAACCATTTTTCCTTTGTTCCCTTAACTACAGAGGCTGAAAACCTACACAGTTGTTTTCCCAGGCTCTCCTGTAGTTAGGTGTGGCCACGTGACAAAGTGTGGCCGATAAGGTGAAACAGAAGTCCGCTACAGGCTTCTGGGAAAGGTTTGGCTTTTCTGATCCAAAGTACACTTGGGCTGGCCTTCCACTTTCTGGCGTCTTCCTGCCTGGAATACAGATGCAAAGCCTAAAACCCCATTAGCCACCTTGTACCCGGAGGCAACAAGCCAACACACCAAGAGTGGTCCTTGTCCCGATGGCATCTCAGAAGCACTGCTCCAGCCTTGGACTGCCTGCCTCCGGACCCTCCTTATGGGAGGGAATTAAGTGCCCTGCCTGCCTAAGCAACTGCTTGTCAGGTGTTTCATCCTAGGGCAGAAAGCAGTCCTAACTCAGAACACACACAGAGTGGCAGGAACCAACTGCCAGGAGAGTGGTCCAAGTCAAGGTCACGCTGGAACCAGGGTTAAAGAGAAACCTATCAATTATCAGTACATAGGGATTTGCTTGTTTCACTTCAGCTCTTGGTGCTGCCGGGGAGACTTGGAAACAAGATATGTAGCCTCTGTCCTCTAAGTGTTTTACAGTCCAGCGGGAAGCGGTCTGGTAAAAGAACACCCCAGCAGCATGCCGTTAAGTGCTGGATTTGATAAAGCTCAGAGGAGCTCAGAAAGGGGAAATGCCTTAGATGAGGCCTCCTGGAGAATGAGAGGCTTGAACTCGGGGCTTCGGAAGATGAATAGGATTTGTTGACTTGTCATTAGCCTGTCCGTGTTCTCCACCTGGAGAGGTCGTGAGCTCAGGGAGGGGACCTGCCTGACGAGCCCCCAGTAGAAGTGTGTTGAATGCTGATGCCCTGCTGAGCCTCCTTACAAGGTGCTGTAGAAAAATGTTTTTCTCCCTCTCACATTCATTTATTCAACAAATAGTTTTTGAGCCTTTACTAGGGATACGGAACTGCTTTAGGTGCCAGGGATGCACCTGTGACCAGAACACACACAGGTCTCGACCTAAAAGAGCTTCCTTTCTAATGAGGGAAATGGATGATAAATGAAAAACCCTCAAAGCCAGAGGGAGAAGGATTAACAAGCTCAGGACTGGGCAGTTTCCTTCTCTTCTTTTAGGGCTCTGCCTTCCCAGGTGGGTCACATGTCCGAGTCCTGTTGCCCAAACAATTCATTAGACAGCCCTGCTTCCTGAAGCACACTGGGAAACAGTGGCCTGCGGGTGCGGGAGGATATCAGCTGTGGGGGCCCCGTGCGGCCTCCGAACGGCAGCCCACACCTCGTCTCCTCAGCCTGTGAGCCTCTGCCGTTCCTACAGCCCGGCCAGGCTGAGCATCCCCTGCCACTGTCCCCATGCCTCTTTCCTCATCCCAGGGACAGCGTGGGCCATAGTTTCACCTTATACTGCCCTCATCCTTCCTGATGTGTGGTACCATCTCTCCAGCTGATACCCTGGCCACACTGTTCTCCATTTATTTCCAAGGCGTGCACTGCTCCCGCACCCAAAATGGACCTTCCCTTCCTCCTCGGCCAGGGCTGAGCTGGCCATATAGTCAATCATCCCAAACTGGGACACTCTGAAGGGTGAAAGGGGCGCTGTGAATAATGACATCACACGACAGGCAAACCACGACATAGGGTCTCCTATCCAGAGCCCGATTCTAATGTCTCATCCTCCAAACAATGTCTCATCCTCCAATCTTCCTCTGTGAGATCTCCATTTCCCAAACAGTGTTCCATGGAGCATCTGAGAGAATTTCTTTTTTTTTTTTTTTGTTAGACAGAGTCTCACACTGTCACCCAGGCTAGAGTGTCATGGCATCAGCCTAGCTCACAGCAACCTCAAACTCCTGGGCTCAAGTGATCCTCCTGCTTCAGCCTCCTGAATAGCTGGGACTACAGGCATGCACCACCATGCCTGGCTAATTTTTTTCTATGTATTTTTAGTTGGCCAATTAATTTCTTTCTATTTTTAATAGAGACGGGGGTCTCGCTCTTGCTCAGGCTGGTTTCGAACTCCTGACCTTGAGCAATCCTCCTGCCTTGGCCTCCCAGAGTACTAGGATTATAGGCGTGAGCCACCACACCCGGCCCATCTGAGAGATCTTAATAGGAGCTTGACAAAAGAAAACCAAACTGAAAATCTCACATTAAAATGATTTTAAGAAACTCCGAGTTAACCCAAGTTGAACAGATTTCCTTACTGTAGGACTTCCCCAAATTAATATGTATGGATAAGAGCACAGCATGTCATGTGTGCCAAACCCATTTGACCGTGCAGTGCTGTGTGCAGCAGCGTCTCACAGAAGTAACATACTTTGAGAGATACTGTCCTAGACAAATGGAATTGTTCCCAGAGTGTATGGTTATCTCTGTCCTGGTGTTTAGTATTAGGATATGAACACCAGTTGTGGAGATGGGCTTATACCCAGCTCTGCCTCTTTCCAGCTGGGAGCCATTTTGCATCGGGATGCTTTTAGCTGCAAGTAACAGATATCAGTAGGTATTGTGGTTTACTACTCTTGTCAACTAATAAGAAATAAAACCAACACTTTGGAGCAGCAAACACAAAAGAAGGCTTTTTAATCAGGGTCTTAGGAATTGCAATTCATGAGACAAAAATTTAGCAAGCAGCTCAATTGCACTCCATCCAGGCAAGGTTGGACAGGGGTTTATAAAGGTTTACTATAAGTCTACACAAGGGGAAGAATTTGGCACAGTCAATGTTGATGATGGCTTGTTGACAGTTTCTAGGCGATGATTAGCTTAATTTGGCGCCACTGTCTCCCCAGGAGACTTGTGATCAGGCCCAGTGTAAACAGTTTAAATCAAATGCAGCTGCTTCTTAAGGATGTTGACGACTTGGCCCAGTTGCATGGGTCACATTCCAGCTGGGTGTGTGCGTGACTGGGGTCTAACTCCTCATGCCATCAGGCTCCTTTTAGATACCTCTGACATAACCTTCTCCATTTTGGATTTCTTTTCCCACTCCCATAACAAGAACTCCTGAGCATCGTGTTCCCAGCACAGAATGGGCCTCAAAGACCCAGATACTGTCCATGTCTTCCCCCTGCCATCATCAGCCTGTTGCTTCCGTCCTCTCTTGGACATGGGATGGCTGCGGCATCTCCAAGCACAGCACACAGAGAAAAAGACCCCCAGTCAAGAAGGGCATTTCCTGCCCCATGTGTCTTTACCATTTATACTTAGTAAGAAAAAGGTTTTCCAGATGCCCCCCTCCAACACACACACCTGGAAGTCTTCTTCTTAGGTCTCCATGGCTAGCAGGGTGACCTACTATGCCAGTGTGCCCAGGAATGAGGGTTTCCTGGGATGCAGGACTTCTAGTGCCAAAACCAGGACATTCCCAGGCAAGCTTGGACAAGTCAGTAACTGGGTAGGAATGACCATGTGAATCACAGCATTACCACAGTTGGTTTAGACTAATCAGGGTTTACACTCTGAGGCTAGAAGGGGACCAGCTTTCCTGCACATGGAATGATGGTCACCCAAACGAAATCTGCTTTGTTACAGTGAGGAAGAGGGGGAAAGGCTGTTGGGTATGTACTCAACAGGGCTGCCTTATCTGTGAAAATTCTCTCCTTGTGCTGTTGTTGTGAAGATTAAATGAAATGATATATGACAGTGCCCTGTATGGAGAACCAATAATAGCATCTTTTTATTAAGCACTTACCATGTGCAGAGCACTGTGCTGAAAGCATTACCTGCACTAACGACATTACATGTGTTATGTCACTGTATGCACACAACACCCTTGGGAACAGCAATGCAAATCCCTGAGAGAGAAAGAGGTTAAGCGATTTCCCCGAGGTCACACAGGTGGTACACAGCAGAGCCAGTCTCAGAATAAAGTCTAACGCCATGATGCTCCTCTGTTTTTAATAATTAATTTTACTTTTTTACATCCTAATTCTTTTAAATATGGTATTCCCAATATTATACATAGGGTAATTCTCAGTTATTCTGCATACATTTTACTCCTCGACAATGCAAATTGCCTGAAAGTGAGGAATACTTGTTCACTTTTATAAAGATTATTACATAAGAGGAGCATGTGTGAAAAAAATCAGAAGATACAGATACTGACAAATTAATCAGTTCATATCTTTGCACATTATCCTTTGTAAAACATCCCAAGACATGATAGTTCTTTAATCGTAGTGGCTCCCGTGTGAGTGTGCGGGCCTTGTGCCCTGAGCCAAAGGACATTCATTCTCCTTTTGGAAAAATTCCCCAGCTGAGTTTCCTCTTCTTTCAAATTACAATTGCCCTTAGTCACATGACCAAAAGGATCATGTGATGTGTCCTTGTTAATGACCAGCTTTTCAGTTCCGTGTAGAGATTTTTGGCCCACTTTCCATTCCCTCAATAGCTGAACATCTGCGTCAATAAGCGGTATCAGAGATTCCTCAACCTTGGTTAATCTTCATGTCAGTTTCTGCACCACTGACTCAGAGCCAGGATGCAGGCAAATCACATTTGCAGGAGGTCCACTGACCTCTTCATTCAGATGACCTTCTCTTCGCAGTCTTTAGCTCACTTCTGGCATTTGCAATATTTACATCCAGTAAACTATCTTTCATCAAGATTCGCTTCCCTTTCTCCTCCAGCAGAGCTTTGGCATCTGGGTACTCAGAGCTTCCATGAGGTCATCTTTTGAGAGACAGAGCAAGTCTGAGAAGCCAATACTTTTAATATTTGCCACTCTTCGATTGCAATTTTGCTGCCTTTAATGTCACACATTCAGCTGATCTCACCGAAGTAGCTACTGTCACTCAATAGCACAAACTGAGTGATCCCATCCTGTGCCACCGTGGCGAGGGTGTCTCCCTACATTCCTCATCCAGCACCCGCTTTCTCGCAAACGTAATCTCCAGGACTGTAGATTTGGGATCCAACTCCACCAACAGATTAGCTTCATAGTCAGCAGAATATGCACTTTTTAAATGCATCTAAGTGACCATGGACAGCAATTTCTGATTAGTTTATCAGCTAGATACTTCCAGACTTCTTTCTTATCCACTGGTTTTTGTTGATCCATCAGTAGTCAAACCATTTAATAACCTTCTTTTTCACAGTCTTTGCTTACATTTTAAAAATGCCTGTATTGCTAGGCAAATGCTATATTGTTTCATAGCATCAACTCTTGCTTAAAATTCTGTTCTGGCTGCATTCATGTTGGAAGTTGTAGAACCTATGTTATCAACGATGGTTGCAAAAAATTAATATTCTGATTAAAAAAATCAACCACACAAAGATATACTCAGATTCCCTCACAAGAGGTGGTGTTTCACTAATGGTAGTCAAAGTCAGTATAGACCAGTAAACGCTATATACGTGTTTTCTCTAGCCAAATGGCCAAATTCAGGATTATTAACATTAGGATAGACCCATGTATCACTTCCAAATCCAACAGCTTTGGAAATAGAGTAGTCCACAAATGAATTTCAGTGGAAAATGATGATGATATATATAACAAGGTTGGAAACCTCAAAGGTGTCTGGGTAGTTAGTCCTCGTTTCTGTTCTCTGGAAGAGCTCAGACATATGAGAGATCCTTAACAGTCTGTTTGATCTAATTTCTGGAGAGTTACATCCCAGCTTAAAATATGGCAGATCATTTGGTGCCACTGACAGAATAAGTTTAAATTGTAAGTTTGATTTATATTTTTCTATGAGTTTAAGCTCTTTCCTTCACCGGCAGTCCTTGTTCTAAGTAACCTGCCCTGTTTGTAAAAATATACCAAATATACAAATATTTCATACAAATACACCAAAAAGATAGACCACATCTGATAAGTAATCAAAAATGAGCCAATATTCTCGGTAATCAGACCAAAGCTGATCCAAACACGCTCTTGCAGTAACCATAATCCAGTTGTACATTAACTGGCAAAGTGATGCAAAGCAGTCATAATATGTGTTTCCCCAGAGATCAATAACCGTGACTTCTTTCTTCTCCATTTGCTGGCTTATTATAAAGGATAAAATTTGGGAACAGCCAAATGGAAGAGATGCTCAGGGTGCAGTATGTGGGAAGGGACATGCAGCTTCCATGCCCTCTCCAGGCATGCCACCCTCTGGCACCTTGTTGTGTCCACCCACCCCAAAGACCAACCATGGTTCCCTCTTAATCTCTCTACCTCACTGCCTCCCACACGTATGCATCAAATGCCAATTTCTTTCCCTTTCACCTCCAGCACTTGGCTCAGGCTGCAGCATATAGCACGAATTCATTAAATATTTTTAAATGAGTACATGGTAATGGCTGACATTATAGTTTATAATGGCAACCATTATAGTTTATAAAGAACTTTTGCCTGAACTCAGGATTTTCTCCCTTATATCTGGTCCTCTCCCAGGGATTATTCTCCCAGTAAATGGCACCAACATCCATCCAGTTGCACAAACCAGAAAGCTGAGAGTCACCAGCTCCTCTCTTTCCCTTCCACACATCATGCCCGGCCCATCGCCGAGAGCATCTCTTGAATCTGTGCGCTCCTCTCTGAACTCTGTGACCTCAGTCCAGGGTACCATCACGCTCTCACCTGCTGCAAGAGCCTCCTGCCCGGACTGCCCACAGCACTGAGCCCTCCAGACTCCTCCCCATGCTGCATCACAGTGCTGGCCTCAGTTTCTGACCAGGTCGCCTGCCTACTTAAACTCCGCCGTGTTCCTTCCTTTGGGATAAAGCCAACTCCTCAGCACGCCTGGCCTCTACCCGCCTCCCTTGCCTCATCCCACACACAGTCCCTTCTCTCTCGCACTCTCCAGCCACCGCCACCACCACCAGCCTTTCTGAAGTCCCTCCTTCCTGATGGTCTTCCACCTGCCTCGAGATCTTGGCACAAACTCTTCCCTTCCCTCTCTGCCTCTTAAACCTCAGGTCTTTAAGAGGCCCAGGCGTCTCTTCATCTAGTGAGCCCCCTCTGACCACCATGACTTGGTCAGATCCCCCTGAACACAGTTTCCTGTGGCTTCCTTAATAGCCCAGTTGCAGGTTTACATCTGCTGTGGGTTTATTGGATTAACATCTGCTCCTCGGCTGGTCTGTAACTCAATATCTGGCTTCATTTCCCTCTGCACCTTTTCAAAGCCCAGACAGGGACAGCACATAGTATGTTTCTAACAAGTGCGTGTTGAATTAGTTAAGTGACATTTCACTTGGGTTACTCTGAGCTCCCTCAGGGTGGGATCCTCGCCTCAGTGCGCCCTCCCCCTTCCAGAGGTGTGGGCTGGGCCTGGGCAGGTGTGTAATGAGTGACAGATGCCCATGTGGTTGACAAGGATGGGAGTGCCTGTCAGAGGCAACCTGTAAGGGAATGGGGCAAGCACGACAGGAAAGGCGACAGAGTTGAGGGAGGATGTGACCTGATGGGGGACAGAGGGCCTGGAGAAGAAATCATAGATCTCAGGGGGCCTTGCACCACCCGAGGCAAGGTTCAGGCTTCTGTGCATATGTCCCAGATGGTCTTCGGTGAGTGGGCTGCCCTGCCAATGGACCCAAGATGCCAGAGCTGGAAAGTGACGGTCACCAGCTCTGCCTCCTCCTCTCTCTAGCCCATCTGTACCCTGTGGCCCAAGGGCCCCTCTCTGACCCGCTCACTGTGTTGGTTTCTAGGGCTGCTATAACAAAGTACCACAAACTGGATGACTTCAAACGATAGAAATGTATTGTCTCATAGTTCTGTGTGTCTCTGTGTCTAAATTTCTCTCTTCCTCTAAGTCTTCTTACATCAGTCATTGGATTAGGGCCCACCAAATCCAGTATGACTTCATCTTCACTTGATCACATCTGCAAAGGCCCTGATTCACTCTCGCAGGGACTGGAGGTTAGGACCTGGACATGTCTCTCGGGCAATGGGCAACACAATTCAACCCACATGCCTACTGACCTGGAGTGCTACCATCAGCTGCTTTGAACCCAAGTCTCCTCTGCCCTTTCTGAGTCTGAGGCCAAAGCCTTCTTCCTGGGCCCTCCCTTCTGACCCCCCAACCTGTATGAAGATGAAGCCATGCTCCCTCATTCCCAGAAATGCACCTGCATGAAGCCCCGCATTTCAGACAGCCGCAGCTTTGATGGTGGCCAAAGCCTCTCATGCCTTTTCTCATTTAATCCCCGTAACGGCCTCAGGAAGGTTTATTATTCTTTGCATTTTACAGAGGAGGAAATTGAGATCAGAGAAGTTAAGTGCCTTACACAAAGTCACACAGCAAGGAAATGGCAGATGTAGATGTGCCTGGCGCTGTAGCCCAGGCTGCTAACCACTCTGCGGCCCAGATGCTTCCCTAGGTGGCTGTCTGCCAGCCACCAGCAGGGTCCATGAAGCACATCTAGCAACTTAGGAGAGTGTCAGGGAAAATCTACTAAAAGAATAAGACACAACACAAAATTGAGGGCTTGCATTTTGGTCACCAGTCACAGGTCACATGAAGAGGTGAAAACAGATGCTTGGGGCAGTTTCAGGTGACATTTCTTTAAGAAGGAATTTTTCATTGGTGATATTTTAAAACTGAGTTGATGGCACGTAATATAAATTCAGTTATTTTTCTCTGTCCCACTTTTATATTCACTCACGACAAATATTGTGAAATCCTAGAGCCGCCAGTGTCCTGGGAGCCAGTTTGTCTTGATCCGTGTCCAGCGCTGGTCACGCAAGCGTGCCTCTGCTGTGAACATGATTTGCATTGGTGGGAGGCCTGACTGTTTGTCGTGCACTCATGGTTTTGCTGAGCAAACTATTTTCTCCTGTTGAATAAGGTGACTGTTGCCTGGCTGTGACCACCACTGAGATGCTCCTGAAGATATGCGGGCCAGCCGCAAGCTCCTCAGTAGATACAATCACTCAGATTGGATTTTTTTTTTTTGAGACAGAGTCTCACTCTGTTGCCCGGGCTAGAGTGAGTGCCGTGGCATCAGCTTAGCTCATAGCAACCTCAAACTCCTGGGATCAAGCGATCCTATTGCCTCAGCCTCCCACGTAGCTGGGACTACAGGCATGTGCCACCAAGCCCGGCTAATTTTTTCTATATGTTTTTAGTTGGCCAATTAATTTCTTTCTATTTATAGTAGAGACAAGGTCTTACTCTTGGTCAGGCTGGTTTCGAACTCCTGACCTTGAGCAATCCGCCCACCTTGGCCTCCCAGAGTGCTAGGATTACAGGCGTGAGCCACCGCGCCCAGCTTCAGATTGGATTTTTAATAATAATGACTAGCATCTCGTTGAAGCATTGTGACTTTTCGCTTAGTACATACACTGTCTCACATTCTGTGTTGGGTACTAAGGACATAGAAATAAACTAGACTTAATTTCTCCCCTCAAGGAACTCAAGTTTTATTGGCGGAGACAGGCAATCAGTCAACCTGCATCAACAGCCCTGCATTCATCAGTGCTTAGTTGTGTCTGCCACACAGGATTAAGCAGAAGGAGAAGAGAACCAGGCTTAGTGCTACACAGCCAAAGACAACAGAGCCAGACACATTGCCACCAGCCAAAATGCCCAGCTACACCATGAGAATTTTCTAGTGAAACGACATCGCCACCCTGCCACCTGTACCTGGGCACCTATGTGAGGTGCTGGACATTAGAAACTCCTCCATGGGTGTCCCTAGAATACACAGACACCTCTGTCACAGCTGCTTTCCGGGTGGTTCTATCTATCCGCATGCAGCCATCAATGCCTATGATGTACTTTCACCTCTGAGTCTTGCCAGGGTCACCTTCTTGGTAGAATTCAGGTCACACGTGAAACCCAAGCTATAGTGACATCTGGGAAATGACATTTCAGTTTTCCAGCCTCTATAATACAGGGAGGCAATCCAGAAGGGATTGGGCAAGTGGGTGATGTATCTGCAATTCGGGAAAGATATATGGGCTAGTGAGCTGGGCCAGATCACAGAAGGTTCACTTGGGTACAAAGGTTGGTGAGAATGGTGACTCAGACCAGGTACAAGGCGCTTCCCTTTTGGTTCCCCACTGAAGCAGCAAATCAGCCAGTAGAGGTAGAGATACACGTATGAAGGTAGCTCCCTGCTGTTGCCATGACTCCTCAGGCAGGTGCACTTGGAGCCAAATGGTCAAAGGAGAGAGCAAGAAATCCACCAGGGCAGGGAACCCTCACTGCCCACTGGCCACCCTTTATTCTGCTGGGCTGGAGGAGACTCCACATCAGCACTCAGGGATCTACTTACTGTCATGAAGTGGATTCCTTGTGCCAGTGACAACTTCTGTGCTCCGCCCCCCAGCATATCAAGCCTATGGTAATCTGACCTTGACCCACCACAGCCAGGAAGACAGTTTTCGAGTAAACGTCATCAACTGTGATGGGATCCCAATATTGATGCCTAAAAGCGAGGTTGGACAAAGGGGGACTTCTATATTAAAGCTTCTGGGCTTTTTCTTTTTATATTCTTTTTTATATATAATATAGAAATAGAAGCAGAATTTACCTTTGGGAACAGAGCGATCAATTGTTTGGGGCAAAATATTTTCAGAGACATTTTGATTATTCAGTGGTAAATTCAAAATCCTGTCCTGATATGGAGAAGTTCTGAACAATGAAATGCGAAACTGTGCTGAACTAAAATGTAAATGCTGACTGAAAGGCATAACTCAGACAAGAGAGACAGAGGGAGATTAGTTTTCCTTTTCACCAGGCATCAGACAAGAAGGTAGAAAGCCCTGATTCCAGGTGGGGATACATCCTTGGTGACAGATCGGGAACTAAGGAGAGAGACTGCCACTGAGCATGATTCTCTTCAAGGAGTTGTGTTAAGTCTGAACCCTAAGGACAAGAATGTAGTGGTTAATTTAAAATATTTCCCCATCTCCGCATTATGATTTCTCTTCTGTTATCCCAGTGTTTCATTAGAATTTTGTAGAACTCTCTTATCATGCTTTGGGAATTATGAGAAATGCATTTATCTATACTTGATGAAGACCATATCAAGGAAAGAGAACATCATCACAGATTGAAGAAATATTATTTGCAGACCATGTACACAAAAAAAGAAATGCTGTGAACCTCGAACAGGATAAATATAAAGAAAACCACACCTAAGCACGTTGTTGATTAAACTGCTGAAAACCAAAAACAAAGATAAAATCTTGAACACAGCCAGAGGAGGAGATGCATTACTTTCAAAGGAGCAATAATAAGACTGACAGCTGACTTCTCATCAGAAGCAACGGAGGTCCAAGAGAGTACAATGTTATCTTAAAAGTGATAAAAGAAAATATTTCCTAACCCAGAATTTAATAGCAGCAAAAATATCCTTCAAGAATAAAGAAGAGGACCAGGCGCGGTGGCTCACGCCTGTAATCCTAGCACTCTGGGAGGCCGAGGCGGGCGGATCGCTCAAGGTCAGGAGTTTGAGACCAGCCTGAGCAAGAGTGAGACCCCGTCTCTACTAAAAATAGAAAGAAATTAATTGGCCAACTAAAAATATATATACAAAAATTAGCCAGGCATGGTGGTGCATGCCTGTAGTCCCAGCTACTCAGGAGGCTGAGACAGGAGGATTGCTTGAGCCCAGGAGTTGGAGGTTCCTGTGAGCTAGGCTGATGTCTTGGCACTCTAGCCTGGGCAACACAGTGAGACTCTGTCTCACAAAAAAAAATAATAAAGAAGAAATAAAGACATTTCTAAATGAACAGAAGTGAGAGACTGCATCAGCCGCAGGCCTGCACTGAAGGAAATATATTAATAATACCAAAAGGGTGTTTTTCGGGTAGAATGGAATGATCCCAGATGGTAGCTGGAAGATGTTAAATTAACAATAGAAATAGGTAAATAAATTCTAATATTAATATATTCATAGAATGGGATACTTAAAACATACACATACAAGAATGCTCATAGGAACATTTCTCCCAATAGCCAAAATGTTAATATCCAAATGTCTATTAACATTCAAACATGGAGTACTATATAGCAATAAAAATTAATAAACTTATGCTCTCATCCAAGATGGAGTAACAAAGATTAGATTTACCCTGCTGTCTAAAATAATAACCCAAAAAATGACAAAATACATGAAATGAAGATTTTCAAGGCCTTGGATATCAGGCAATGACTGCGACTCCTAAGAAGTAGGAAACAAACGTGGTGAGGCCTGCAACTTCTCAACTCATTTCCTGGAGAGAGTTTCCATGCCACCGCACCAGGATTGGGGGCCCAGGTGAAGCCCAGAAGTTTCCCTGAGTTGAGGGGATGGAGCTATGAGCCTGAGGAGGGCTCGTAGGCTGCAGCACACAGGCCAGAGCACCAGAGAGGAAAAGGCTGTATAGGGAGAGAATTCTGGAGACTTTCATGGCGTCCTTTTCAGTCTTCAGCTGAGTTTTGGTCAATGCACGCATCTGAATCCAGACTCTGCACAATCAACATGCGTGCTTTGAGTACCTACGACTGTGTGTCACACTCTGCGTAGGGATGTGGGAAATCAGAGCTGAGGCAGATGTATTCCTAACATTAAGAGGCTCCCAGGCTAACTGGGAAGAGAACCCATGTGCCTCTAAAAGGTGCACACTGCCCAGGTAGTTTGAGCGAGAGCCGGACGAATGCTTCAGAAGCGGGGTAAGCTGCTCTCACCTACACCAGGCAGGTACGGGGCGTAGTGCTGTGGGAGAAACAGACCAGCTCCCCAGTATACAGGGTGTGTGCGGTGATCCCAGGGTAGGGCCTAAGGTTGGTGATTTGAGGGACCAGAGACTGCCATCTCTGGGACAGGAGAGAGAACCCTGGGCCAGAAAATGGGAGCTGCAATGCCCTCATCTGCTATCCCTTCCTCCCATCCAAACTTCAAGATCCCCCCGATCCCCCGCCTCCTCCGGGAAGCCCCCTTCATGACCTTGGCTCACTCCCCGCTCTGACTCTTGTGAATATTTCATGCACAGAGGAGGGGTGGGGGAGGCGTCACTTCTGCCCACTCCTGATGGCAAGGCTGGCCCTGCCTTCCCAGGGACCCTTCTGCAGAGGGAGACCACTCAGCAGGCAGACACCCCCAGGGAACATGGGGCTCACTCAGGTAGAACTAGATGGACCTCAGTCCTGTTCAGAGAATAGCTATAGGGGCTGGAGGACTCCAACAAACACTTCCTGTTTTCCCTCTGGGGTCTGTATAGGGTGTAGACTGTATAGGATACAGGCTGTATAGAGCCTGAGTGTGGAGGTGTCTGTGTGTAAAAGAGAGAATAAGCATGTGAGTGTGTGTGCATGTGCTGGTGTGAGTGTGTGTGCATGTGCTGGTGTGTGTGTGCATGTGTTGCTGTGAGAATGCCTCTGTGTTTCTGAGTGTGAAAGGGCCATACAGGTCGAACATTCCTAATCTGAAAATCTGAGATCCAAAATGCTCCAAAATCCAAAACTTTTTGAGTGCTGATATGACACCACAAGTAGAAAATTCCACACCTGGTTCAATGTACACAAACTTTGTTTCATGCACAAAATTATTAAAAAATAGTGTATAAAATCACCTTCAAGCTATGTGTATAAGGTATATAAGAAACAAATGAATTTCATGTTTAGAATTGGGTCCCATCCCTAAGATATCTCATTATGTATATGCAAATATTCCAAAATCCAGGCCAGGCACAGTGGCTCACACCTATAATACTAGCACTTTGGGAGGCTGAGGCAGGAGGATCACTTGAGGCCAGGAGTTCAAGACCAGCCTGAGCAATATAGTGAGAGCCTGTCTCTACAAAAAATAGAAAAATTGGCTGGGTGTGGTGGCACACACCTGTAGTCCCAGCTACTCAGGAGGCTGAGGCAGGAGGATCGCTTGAACCCAGAATACTTTGAGTTTGCAGTGAGCTATGATGATGCCACTGCAATCTAGCCCAGGCAACAGAGCAAGACCCTGTCTCAAAAAAAATTATATATATATATATTCCAAAATGAAAAAAATTCTGAAATGCTTCTGGTCCCAAGCATGTTGGATAAGGGACACTCAACCTGTATTTGAATGAATGGGAATGAGGTTAGCACCCAGGGAGGTAGGTTAGTCCCAACAACACCCACCACCCCACCCCATCCCACCCCCGCCACATGCACTCTCTGACCTCTGGGAGGTGAGGGCAGCAAGGGTTGGGCACCACCTGGTGGTCATAAGCTGCACTACATGCCACCGTCCACTCGCCCCCCTTCTTCCTGCCACAGCTCCGCTCAGACAACACACCCATACACACACACACACACACACACACACACACACACACACACACACACACACACAGAGAGCTCATCCTAGCTTCTTCTCTAGGGCCCCAACCCACTTCATGCTTACCACGCCTACACCCCACAACAGTTCTGCACAGACTGAAGATGGAGACCCTGTCCTCCTGAGTCTCCTTCCTCTATTGTAGAGAAACAGCCCTTGGAGGGGAGTCAGACAGGCAGGGCTCACATCCTGACCTTGGCAGATTATTTAGCCTCTCCGAATCTTAGGCAACTTGGCTATAGAATGGACTAACAGTATATACTCTGCAGAATCATTGTGAGGTTTAAATAAAATGTAAAATGAAACCATTAAGTTGGGGGGGGCAGGGCAGCTGTAAGAAGCCAATGAGGCCAAGCCTTGTGCTCTGTGACCTGGTGAGCGCTGCAGAGCCTCCTTCCATCCATCCTCCCACCCCCTCCTCCCCTGGCATCCCCAGACAGCTGCTTCTCCCACCTGTGCAGGGAGCTCACCCCCTGCCAGAGCTCCACCCCTTCATGGGGCAGCATGGATCCCACCTTCCAGGACACCTCCCAGTCCTCCCTCTGTACCCCCATCCGGTAGGTCACCAAGTTCTGCCAATCCCACAACTCTGGAATTCCTCTCCTCACCCAGCCCTGGGCGTAGAGCACCACCCATAGAGTGATCCCTGCCCACTCTCCCCGCTTGAAATCATTTCTCTGCTTTCCAGCAGGATCTTCCTAAAATGCATGTCTGAGTCACTCTCCTACTGGAAACCTTTCCCTGGCTCTCCACTGCCCACAGAGTAAAGCCAAACTCTGCAGCCTGGTGTTCCAGGCCCTTCACGATCTGGCCTTGTCTCCCCTCCACCTCTCCACTCCTCCACCCGCCAGTGCCTCCCTCCTCTGGGTCTTTGAAAGTGCAGTTTGTCCTAGCAGGAGTGCCTGTCCCCTTCTGCTGCAGGAAAACACCACCTGCTCATGTTTCCACCCTCACTGTTGTTCTGCTCAGGGTTACAATCCTGCCTGGAACCCCAGGGCTGGGCATCGCGTCGGGTTGTCACAGCCTGCATCTGAGCTTGGATCTGTCTCCCTAGTAAACTGTGAGGCCCTCCAGACCAGGGACAAGGATGACGTTGCCCTGGGCCTTGGCACAGGGACCTGCATGCAGGAGGAAATATTCGCAGGTTGTTTACTCAATTTGGTGACAAAGAGGGCTATGTCACAGCATGGGCCTCAAGGATGGGTTGGGCTGGGGCCAGAAAGCAGATGTGGGATGGGGAGGGGAGGAAAGTCCCTAGAGTTTGTGCCCAGGTAGTTTCCCCTCTGCCCAAAGGCGTGTGGAAGAGATGTATGCACAGACATTCAGGGCTGGTGCTCCCAGGCAGAAGAGCAGCTACGTCAGCCGACACCAACCCTGCTGTCAGCCAGGTGCTGTTAGAATAGCCATTGCTTATTAATCTTGGGCCAGGAACCACTGACCACCACCCCACCTGGGTCCCACTGGCCAGGCCTGTGTCCTGTGCTGTGAGAGACAGAGATAGATGCTAGGAGCCCGAAACAGCCAGGCAGGGGAGGGGCCTGGAGGACCATGGCCCGCAGGAAAGGCGAGAGGCCTTGAGTCCATTCAGCCCAGAGGAGCAGGACCAAAGCCTGGACAGGCTGGGGGCCGGGGGAAGAGGAAGCACGGGAAGCTGTAGTCCCAAAGGCAAGGCTGGCATCCCAGGGGCATTGTGGTGGTCACAGATGGCCCTGTCTCTTTCCTCTCTGCCCCTCCCCCAAGAACAGAGACCCCAGCTCCCAGCCCCCTAACATATACTTTCCCGATCAGGAAGAGATGAACTGGGGGAGGGGGAGAAGGGGTGTCAGCAAATGGGGGACATGCCCAGAGACTTTGCCGGTCAGAGCCTCCTGGTGGCTTCCCACCTGGAGTCTGCCTCTCCATGTCTGTGCAGGGCTAGCACTCCCAGGCAGGACAGCAGGGGACAAACTCCACAGACACATCCAGGGCTGGATCTGGTGTGGAGTCTGACTCAGGGATATCCCTTTGACAGGACCCAGAGAAACTGGGATGTGGGACTTATGGGGACACAGACAGGCATTGCTGCAGCTAGGGAGAGAGTTCAGAGGTCCAGGCCCTGGCTATACGGGCACTCATGACCAGGGCAGGCAGCCTCTTCCAGACAGCTTCCCTGACTGCTTCGGCCTCTCAGTTTTCCCTTTCTAAGCTACAATCTCTGCCAGCCTGCATGTCCTCTCCCTGGTCCATGGCCAGGCCTCTTCACCCACCATCCACCTACAGACTGCACCATCTGGCACAGGGCTAGCCCAGGGAATACCCCAGAAGAGGGGCTGGGCACCAGGGGCAGGGCCTCCAGCAGCCAGGCAATTCCAAAGGGCATCTGCCTCTCCCAGTTCTGTTTACCTGCACACCCCATGCACAGAGTCTGCAAATAGCCCCACGGGGGAGTATTGGTAGAAAGAAATAGATTTATTCTCATGTACAAAGCAATCAGCCCACAGGACCATATACAACAGTTGCACAGAATCCTAGAAAAACTCATCTCTCTAAAGGCAACTCAGAATAGGTAAGGCAGGTGGCCCCCCTCCCCCCACCCCACAACACACAGAACGAAACAGAGAAGAAGAGAGAAGCCAGTGGCTGGGCTGACCCAAGAGGCCTGACCCTATGGGGTCTCCCAAGCCCGGGGCACAGGTGGATATGGCCTTGAAGAGGAGAGAGCCCTGCAGGGCTGAGACCAGGTCCCTCTCTGGCTGCAGGAATAGGGGAGGGGCTCAGGCCAAGGGGATACACTCAGGGGGCCACTGAGGGACTCAGGGTTGGGCTCTCTGTGCCCAAGGGTGGCAGAGACAGTCCACAGCCTCTGTGGGACTCCACAGAGCCATGGAGCCATTTTAGATACTGATCTCTGATGGGTCTTAGAGAATGGATTGTCTCACCCTCCTGTTTTTCCAAGGCAAGGGGAGGGGCTTGCCCAGGGTCACACAGGCAGGAGGAGGCATGGCTGATGCACCCCTGGGCCTGTCTCCCAGTGCAGGGACCCTTCCTGCCTGTCATTTTCATCCTGCTTTCTTCCTGAGCTCCCTCTCCCCAGAGCACTGAGCTGCCACTCTGGCAGCCTCATCCTGGAGTCCCTGTGTCCCCCAGGTCCCCATCCCCCCATCAGTATGGTGGTGGTCCTCAGGGCACCTGCGCCCCATGGCTATTTCTAGTCCTCCGGCAAAGCTAATGACTGTTTGCAAGACCCCACCCTCTGCTCACCCGGATGTCCCACCTTCCCTTTCCATGGGGATCCTGGAGACCCCAAGGGGTGGGGGTCCTCCAGCGGAAAGGGCACAGATTTGGTGTGGCGGAATGGGACACAGGGGAAACTGTCCAGCTGCTCAGAGAAAGAATGGCTTGGGGAGGACTTGCCAAGGTGTGGTCAGTGGCAGAGAGCAGGGCCCACTGTTCATTTCGTCACCCCTGTGCTCTCAGAGGACAAATTACAAAGTCTCAGTGAGGCTGGAAGTCTTGCTTCCATTATACAGACGAGAAAGCTGAGGGCCAGGAAGGTCAGTACTTGCTCAGCGTCACATGGGAAGTCACGGTCTAGAGCCCAGGACCCGGGGCTCTGGTTCCCAGTGCATCTGGCCAGACCAGTGGAGGGATGTAGGAGGAGGCCTGGGCAGGGAAGGGTCCCCAGAGGGCATCACTCAGCATCAAGGCTGCAGCAGCCGTTGATGGGGACCCTAGTGCCATCCAAATCAGGCACCTCGTACTCCTCATCCAGGAAGTCCAGCGAGTTGTTGCTTGGGAGGCCGCGGATGGTGAACTTGTGGGACACTTTGGTCCAATGCTCACGGTTAGAGGCCACGCGCTCATACAGCTCTGCCGCTTTGGGGAACAGGTCCTGCAACAGCCTGTGGGTGCACAGGGCACGGTTAGAGGTCAAAAATCAGACTGTGGGCAGCAAGAAAGATTAGGGCTATTCCACAGGTAGAACTTCCACAACAGTATAAGGCACAGGACTGGACCCACAAGGAAAGCATGATGGTCTCTTCCCACTGGGGACCAAGGAGGAAGTGAAGGGCCCATTTAGGGGCAAAGCAGGGAACAGCTTTGTGTCCAGAGGCAGGGGGGTGGATCAGTTGGAGCTGGCCAGGCCAAACTCAGCTCATGTGTTTGCTGTGATGTCCTAGCTGGCCCCAGCCTCTCTGAGCAGGCTGCCTGGCCACCCCCGTGGGCTCACTCACTTGTAGATGGGCATGGCGATGTGCTCCATGAAGCTGATCTGCAGTTCAGGGATGTAGGCCTTCTCACGGTCCATCATCTCCATCGGCCTGTTGCCCATGGCCTTCTCCTGCCAGCATCAAGTCGTCAGGCCTGCTCCTCCCATTCCCCCATCACGTACCGGGGTCAGGCTAACCCAGCCCTCCCGGCCCCAGGCCAGGAACCCTCCCCCAACACAGATATCCTGGGGTCACTCCACACATACCAAGTCTCCCTGGGAGAAAAACTCTTTGTAGATCAGCTCCTGAAAGGCCAAGAATCTCATCACATCCTGTGCATGGGATTCATCCACCCAACTCCTCTGACAGCCCATTCCCAGGAGGGCATACTGAGGCCCAGTGATTCAGTCCCACCTCAGGACCTATCTTCACCAGCCTGAGCTGGCAACGGGATGGCCCCAGATGGGGAGGAGTAGCTGGGTTCTGGCCCACTTTCCACCAGCCGCTGACTTGCTGTGTGACCCTAGGTAAATCTGCATCTCTCTGAGTCTCCCCATCTGTCACCTTGAGATAGTCTAGGTTTTTGTCTCCCGAAAGTAAAGCCCAGCTGACCGTAGCACAGAGAGGGTGCTCTGGCTGCTGGAGGCCACACAGAGCCAGGCAGGTGTGCAGCCTGTGCCTTCCCAGGGAGGGGCGGCACTTACCGCGATCTTCCTTGTGGTCTTCCAGCCCTTGGTCTGGTCAGAGAGGTCACAGGAGGTCATCAGGAGGCAGAGGAGCAGTCTGTGATGCTGCTTGTTGGTTCGGTCGTAGCCCACTGTTGGGGGAGGATGGCATCCAGGAGAGGCCCAGCCTCCCTGCCCCTGTGAGGACAAGGCTCCCAGGGCCCACCCAGAGCAGCCCGGGGAATTGAGCAGACTAAATGGGTGCCAAGGGGCCAGTGCTGAGTCTGGTGGGACTGTGCAGCCAGGGCAGGGGTTGATGTCTGAGGGGTTGGAAGAGGAACAGGCTTATCCCAGGGGGCAAAGGGCTCATCCCCTGGGAACACTCCCCAATAAATCCTTCCCGGGCTGTCCCTCCCCAGCCCTGAGGCCCCGGGGTTAACAGCAGGCACCTTCAGCCATCTTCTGGAGGTCCTTGAAGATGCGGAGGTGGTGGGCCAGGTCCGTGGCCAAGATGATGTCCCGCATCAGGTCCAGCATGCGCTGGTAGTCCTGGGCCAGGGCAGGAGGAGGGGCGTCACAGCCTCCTGCCGGACACCCCCACCCATTCACACCCCCCCCCATGAGCCTCCACCCCGTGGCTCCTCCTCCCGTCTCCAGCCAGCTCCCGGCTCCCACCTCCCATCCCCACCCCCGGCCCCATCACCTTCCGGGAGAAGTGGTCGAAGATGTTGCAACCGTGGGTGTTGAGGATGGCGATGGCCTGAGCGAAGTGGTGCCTCTGGGGGGAGAGGAGTGATGGGGTCCCAGCTGGGGCAGAGGGGTTCCCCCCACCACTGACCCCAAGGGAGCGAGCAGGGCCTGGATGGGCCCCAGGTCAGCAGAGCAAACGGACAGCGAGAGTCAGGGGCCCCACTTCCCTTTCTGAGCTGGGTGTGACCCTGTGTGTGACCTGCGGCAAGTCCCTGGCCTGCTTTGAGCCTCAGATTCCTCAGCTGTCACATGACATGCAAGGACCCGACAAGGTAAGCTCTGAAGGCCTCACAAGCTGGAAAAATTCTGAAATGATCCCTCGGAATCCTAGACACTAATTCATGCAGAAAACATTTGTTTGCTGACAAGGAGAGGCAGAGATGAGGCGAGGGCAAGGCCCCCGTCTCCTGCCACTGAGGGGCTGTCACTCAGAGGAGGAGCAGGCTTATCCCAGAAGGCAGAACCAGGGCTGCCACGAGGCCTCCCGTGGGGGAGAAAGAGAGAGAGCACCTCGTCTCTAGGGGTGTGCAAGCAGGGGCAGTCTCTGCAGGGGTGTTGTGGGAGGCAGCATGGGGCAAGGTGACCTTGGAAATTTGCCTCCCACTCTGTTCCAAGCCCTGTGCCAAGTGCAGGGAACTCAGAGATGTCTCAGACTTTGTTCCTTCCCCCAGTGGGGGTGGGCAGACCCAAAGCAAACAATCAAGGCAAAGCTGAGTGTGCTGGGAGTGGAGCCCATCCCAAGCCTGGAGGAGGGGCTGCAGGAGGTGTTCCCAGACAGCCACAGGGACGAGCAGCACACAGGTCCTCCAGGAAAACGAGCCCAGCATGCCCTGGAAGTGGCTGCAGCTCTGCAGCCTGTGTGGTTTGGAAGTAGGAGGAGCTGGGTCTTAACTCTGCAAGTCTCTAGCCTTAAGGGGACGAGGGGGACAGGGGTGGGCAGAATGGCAGTACCTCCATGACAGAGCCCTCAGAGCTGTAGAGTGCAGCCAACACAGATTTCTGGAAAAGCCCAGGAAAACTCCAGTCACTCCTCACATGTGGATCCAAGTGCCACCGCATTAGACTAAGCATTGTCCTACCCCCTCCTATCCTCTCCTCGCCTCCCTATCCCAGGTACCCCGGCCACCTGGGAGAGCCTCCTCCTGTCTCCAAACCTGGCTCCCGATCTCACCACCTTCCTCAGTCTGGGAGGAGGTGAGACTGCCCGACACCCCAGGAAGGTCCCCACTCTGAAGAGGGGCAGGGTCTCACCGAGGCCACCTGGAAAGAGTTGTTCGTGCCTCTGTGGTCCAGGTCGTGACACATGCAGGAAATAAACAAGGCAAAGATCTCGATGTCCCTGGTTGGGAGGCAGAAACGAGAAAGAGGTCAGGCCACAGCTTCCTCCACAGGCCTCTTAGAGGAGGAACAGCTAGATGAGATGTTCAGGAGCCAGTTGGACAGGTGGGGACACCTGGGTGCCCTTCCTAAAAACATGCTTAGTCTAAGCTCTGGTTTGGAGTTTGGCAGAACCAGGTTTAAATCAGACCCATTATTCACGGGCCCCGTGGCTGTGAGCAAGTCCCTCCTAGAAAACGGGGCTGTTCAGAGGATCTGATGAAGTGGTGCATGTAAAGTGCCTGCCACTCAGGGGGGGCTTCTTTGTCCCAGAGAAGGGGACCCCAGTGGCTGCCAGATTTGGGGAGATGCAGCCACTCACTCGAGGTAGTTGGCGAGCTCCAGGTTCTTGTAGAGCAGGTAGCAGAAGTGGGAGACGGAAAAGGCGTGCATCCAGTTGTGGTAGGGGGGGTCCCGGTAGCCCTTCTTCACCATCAAACAGAATCTGGGGGAGGGGAGAGGGCAGCAGAGGGCCCTCAGCCTCTCTGCCTCCAGGAAGCCCTTCAGGCTCTGCCTGGCCCTGGGTCTTGCCATTAGTGACAGTAACAGCATCTGGGAACTGCTTCCCTTCATGGATCCTCCCCACTCCCTAAGACTGGGCCTCCCCTAGTTGACCTCAAAGAGACCCCTCCCCAGAACACTGGGCACAATGGATGGAAAAGTAGAGGACAGAGGGAGGCAAGACTGAGGCTGTCTGCACGTGGACACACCGGGCCAGTGTCGGGCAGTCAATTTTGTAGTTGTTGATGAAGTTCATGTCCTGCAGCATGCTCAGGATGGCCTGCGGAGGGCACGCGGGAAGGACAGACAAGAGGGACGGTCAGTATCAAGACGGGGTCTCCGCCTGGACCCTTCTCCAAGCCCCACACTCAAATTTTGGAGTCTTAGAACCTTAAATCTGAATTACAGAACCATAAAATAGCCAAACCCAGCATTTTCAGTGCTGTGAACTTTTAGAAATCCAAGGGATCTAAGAAGGAAGATGCAAGAACTCTTGAAACCAAGCTCACACAAAATCTTAGAAAACAGGGATGGGGTGCAAACCCTGAGGCCACATGCCCTTGGCCTCATCAGTTCAGGAGCAGCCTTTGGGATCATCCAGTCCAGCCCCTGGCCCCTGGGTAGGCCCACGGCCCCATGATGGCAGACTACACACCCATGCCATCTCCCAGGGAGCCTTCACAGCCTTCCTGGAAGACTCTGTCTTACCAGGAAGTTCTCATGCACATCTAACTCAAATCCCTGGCTGCAAGCCCTCCACCTCCCTAGTCAAGTGGAGGAAGGCCAGCTCACCATGGAGGTGTCATCCTCGGGCAGAGATCGAGGGGTGTAGGTGAAACTGGCAAAGTTGGAGTCAATGGCAGCCACTGGCTGGATCCCATCATGAAGAAGTTTAGTATATTCGTCATCAGAGACCTGGAGGGGACCAGCCAGGGCATGAGAAGACAGCCTCTGCCCCAGCCAGGGTCCTCAGCCTCAAATTTCCACAGCAGGTGAGGAGTCCCTCACCCCGAATGCACCACAGCTGGGCCATCACTCCATGGATTGTCACTGAGCGGGAGATCCCCACCCTTGTCTCACAGCCCTGCAGCCCACTTACTGTGCCTCCCTGCCTGTGAACACTCTTTATCTATCCTCGGCAAAGATGTCACCCCTTATGACACCCCTAAGCCATGGCAGCCTTTCATAGATACTAACTTTAGTTTCCCCCTGTTAGGGGGAACTTCCTGGTGTCTAACCTTAATCCTTCCTAGCATAGGTTTTATTTTTTTTTCTAGTCAAGTGCAGTAGTGAGAAGAGGGAAGGGGGAAGTAGTAGAACTATAGTTTTGATCATATTCACAAAGTCTGGGACTTTTTGGTTTGCACATAGGTGACAGGAAATGTCCAAATGAAAAGTGATTACTCTGTACTCTGAATTAAGGTCTGGGCCAGCTTTTCTGACACGGGGTCTGGGAACAGGATGAAGTATCAGCAATGAGGACTGCCAGGGCTGTATGACTGCTGTACCTGGACAGCTCTGGGGAAGGTCATGGCCTTCAGAAATTCCCAAGATGGAATTATACCCTGAGCCAAGTTCTCCCCTGGGCTGGTCCTGCTGGCTCCTTCCAGCCTTGGGGCTGAACTCAGAAACAGCTTGGAAGAGAGCTCTATAAGTAGGTGTGGGGAGGGTGGCCCTAAGGGAAGCAGGAGGCCTGGTGTCCCTCTGGGTCTATCTTCTCACCCTCAGGAGACAGTAATCGGAAAGCCCAGCCTAAACGTGGGCCCCTGAGGATTCTGGGAGGAGGACAGAGGCTCCCTGCAGGCCTCACTCACCTTCATGTGGTACATCATCATCTCATTGGCCAGGTGGCTGCGATACTGGGCCTCATTCACTTTTTTGTACAGGAGAGACTGGCAGAGAGAAGGAACCGTGGGGCTTAAGGAAGGTGGCTGTGAACTCTTAGAAATGCCCAGGCCTGGGACAAAGGGGTTTGGCAGAAACCCCTTTCCTATCCCATTCTGGCCCCAGTCTGAGCCTTTGCGCTCCAGCCCAGAATACAGACACCACCCTCACCTTTATCCAGATACCCCCTCCCCCTCCCCCATGCTCCTCCTCCCCAGGTCCTCTTAGCACTTCTTCTAGCACTTTGCCCCACTCCCGGGCCTGACTCAGTCTTCAGTGAGGGAGCCCCGGGCCACCGCGAGGAAAGAGAAGCAGGGAGGGGGATGATTTCAGGGACCTGGGGGTTGGATTCCCAGGCCAGAGTGGCCAGCAGGCCTGGACAATGAGACCCAACATTTCCTAAAAAGAATCTGAGCAGGGGCTTGGGTTGAGTTTGCTTCCAGAGAAGGGGGGAAGTTTTGACAACCGGAATTTCTCATGGTCCTGGGAGGCTAACAAGGCAAGAAACAGTATTCCCAATTTTCAGATGGGAAATTGCGCCCAGAGGTGGCCAGTGTGTACTGAAGGCTGCACAGCACCCCAGCCGCAGGGCTCCGAGTGTCAGACCAGGGGAGAGACCCGTCTGGACAGAGTAAGGCGGGAGAGCCAGTGGGGGAGGAGAACGGAGGGTCCCGCCCCGGCCCCGCCCTCACATGGGCGATGCTGATGCCGCAGTAGATGGAGAAGGCTGTCGCCAGGTCCTCGTCGAACTTGCTGAACCACGGCCCATTGATCTTGTTCACCAGCTCGGCCACGCCGATGACCTCTGGGGAAGGGACAGGGGCTAGGAATGACTGGTTGAGGGGTCCGGCGGGGACCTGCGCTAGCAGTTTCCACAGGTGTCGCCCCAGGCGTGGAACCCGCGACCCCTCTGCTTCGCGACGCTCGCGGTGGTGGGGAAGGGCTGCCCACCCCTCCGCTCCGCCCCGCCAACCCTCCGCGCGGCCCCGCCCCAGCCCCGGCGGCCGCGGGCCTGCACCCTGGTTCTCGTTCTTGATGGGGAAGCACAGGATGTTGCGCGTGCGGAAGCCGGTGCTGTCGTCCACGCCGCGGTAGAAAAGCGGGTGGGCATACGCGTCCGGGATGTTCAGGATCTGGCCGGTGGTCGCCACGTGGCCTGCGATGCCCTGGTCGGCCGGGATGCGGATCTCGTAGCTCTGCCGCGGCAGGGATGGAGTAGAAGAGGGAAAAGTTAGTGGCCCGTTCACAGACGGGACCATCAAACGTCGGGCCGGCTCCCCAGTGCCCCTGGCGGACTCTCAGACACCCTCTAGGGCCACGACTCCCTCCACACTCCCTCACCTCATCGTCCACCACGCCCCCGTCGAACACCTTGGCCACCAGCTCGTTCTGATCCAGCAGGAACACGGAGCAGCTGGGGAGGGGTACCGGGAGGGTTGGTCTGCAGGGATTTCTGGATTTCCGAGGCTGGGAGGGGTGCTTGCAGGTGAGACACTCTCCTCAGCCTGGCCGATTGCAGGCACGCATCCATTCAAACGATTTTTTTTTTTTGGAGTACCTACTATGTGCCAGACACTGTTAGGGGCTGAGGACATATAGTAAGCAAAGCTAGCCCTGCCCCTGCTGTCATTAGAGCTCACAGTGTAGTGAAGGAGACAGGCATAAAATAAAGGATCACTCGAAAGGTGATGGGGTCCCACAGGCAGCCAGCCAGGGAGAAAAGGGGGAAGGAAATGAGGTGATGTGGACTGAGGCCCAGAGCCTCCGTCACTGAATCCCCTGGGGAGATTCACTCACATCTCTGCATTGCTGAGGTTTCTGGCCTCTGTGATGATCTCCTGGAGTAGGACAGAGACGTCATCTGGGGGAGGGAGAAGCATGGGGCAGCGGTGAGACCAGGCTGGAGCACCAAGGCCAAGCCAACCCCCCTCCTCCCCAAAAGCCACCCCCACACCCACCCCACACCAGACAAAGAGGAGAAAGTGCGCGCACCCAGGTGAGTGAAGAGGTTCTTTGCCACTTGGAGAAGAGCCTGGAATGGAGGAAACGGAGATAACGGAGGTTTGGGTTGCAGGGCTACCCTATCCAGCCCTGTACCTCCCACAGCCGGGGGGTCTTCTCATTCCTCCCCTAGGGCTCCCGGGACAGGCTGGAAACTGCCATCTGGCTACTGAGCTAAGGAGCAGGGAGGAAATAGCCCCAGTGAAGGTGGATGGGAATCTCATGCGTGTCTGGCATTCACCTAGGGCCCTAGCCGCCCAGATGTGGCTGTAGTAGCGAAGTTGAACACTAGAGGGAGACCACACACAGTGCCTGCAGCCAGTGGTGCGGTCCAGAGGAACTACTGACCTTCCTCTTTAAGAGGCCTCCGAGTCACTAAGTTACCTAGCTGCCTCCAGCAGGGCAGCCGTCCATCCAGAAAGCCCTGGGCATTTTCCCTTGTGATGGCTCTCTGGGGCTGAGAGCTGGGTAAGTTGATCCCCAAGAAAGGCAGAAGGTGCATCACTCACCTGGCACTCACACTTGAGCTTCTGCTCCTTCTGGAAGGCCAGGGTGCTGGTGAGCACTGTGCTCGTGTAGTGGAAGCAGTGCTGGATCACGTGCTCATCCTGGTCCGTGAACCTGAAGGAGGGGCGTGGGGATCACCCGAGAGGGAAGGGAAGGCAGGCTTCTCTCCCCGTTCTCCTAACTTCCATTTGGCCAGCATATCACCGGGCTACCCACCAGCCAAGTATAACTCCTCCACTGGGGAGGTGCAACCGCGAAGGCACTTGGAACCCCCATCCCCACACCCCTAGAGTGGGGGCTCCCTGAGGGGAGGCTCTTGTCCTCCTCAAACCAAACTGTGTTTTCTTCCTTGGACTACTGCTTCTTGAAGCCAGAGCCACAGCTCCCTCCTCTATTTGGGATTTACCCAGACCAAAGCTGGCTCTCCTCCCTCAAACTAGAGACTTGTCCAGGCTAGTCTCTAGGGGTGTTCTCCTGCTCTTCCCCAGGGCCCCTCCAGCCTCAGGGAGGGACAGTGGCACTGCTCTGCCTTGTCCAGCTCTGGTCATTACCCCAATCTCCTTGGACTCTGCTGGCCGTGATTTTGGTACCTCCAGAAATCCTAAGGTGATAGTGTGGAGGGCAGCTGGCCCTACCCGTGGAGCTAGCTCTTGCCTTACAAGATCAGTCTCAAATCTGCTGAGGTCATCCAATCTGGTCACCAGATGACTTGTCATTGTGGAGCTGCATGGGGCTGGGTGGACGAATGGTGAGGTTCATGGGGTGGAAGCCTGCCTCAACCCCCATCTCTCTGGCCCCAGATTTCCCTGACTAGGCCCCTGCCCACTTTTGGCTGGCCTCAGTGCTCCTCGCTGCCAGGGGATCCCCCACTTGCTCCTGCCATCATGTGATTCAGGTCTAGATCCCAATGCCCAGCACCCTGGCTCTCTCTACACACCTTCCTTCCCATGGCATTTGAGGCCCCTCAGTCTGGGTGTACCCACCTCTCGCCCCTCATCCATGGGCATCTCTCAGCTTCAGCGACACTAACATCATCATTCCGAGAAAACCTCAGGCTCTTTCACACCTTCATGCTTTTTTCCACACTGTTCCCTCAACCTAGAATATCTATTCCCTCAAACTAGAATATCTATTCTAGGTAGAGGGAACAGTGTAGAAAAAAGTATCCCTCTATGCCCTGAAAATAAGCTTCAAGTCTTGAAGGCAGAGCCCATGCCTGTATCACCCATGCCCAGTGCAGAGCCTGGTACGGGGGAGATATTTAGGAGGTGTTTGCTAATTTCTTAACTGTACCCCACCCCTGTCCTTGCCACCAGCCTGATCCCACTTCCAGCTGAAGGGAGTCTGAAGTCTGCTACTTAGCTGTGTGTTTGTTTGTTTGTTTTTGAGACAGAGTCTCACTCTGCTGTCCGGGCTAGAGTGCTGTGGCGTCAGCCTAGCTCACAGCAACCTCAAACTCCTGGGCTCAAGCAATCCTTCTGCCTCAGCCTCCCAGGCAGCTGGGACTACAGGCATGTGCCACCATGCCCGGCTAATTTATATATATATATATATATATATATATATATATATATATATATATACACACACATATATATAATATGTGTATATATATATATTTCTTTTTTTTAGTTGTCCAGCTAATTTCTTTCTTTTTTTTCAGTAGAGACGGGGTCTCACTCTTGCTCAGGCTGGTCTGGAACTCCTAACTTTGAGCCATCCTCCCGCCTCGGCCTCCTAGCATGCTAGGATTACAGGTGTGAGCCACCACTCCCAGCCTGCTACTTAGCTGTGTTCCAGGAAGCTTCTCTGCAGTCACTGCGCTGATCTGAGCCCCACCCTGGCTCACACAGTCATTCAACACTCCCTCCCTGAGATGTGTGGTACCCAGAGATGGTCTTGCCCCTGCCCTGGGCCTCAGGGCTGTCACCAAGGCCACATCTGTTTTCCTTGTGATATCACCTCTCCTCCAGGTTGGGGGCCATACAAGAACCCAGTCCCACAGCCAGCAGCCAGAGGTCATGGCCGCTGCTAGACACCCCCACTCACTCTGCATTCCCCTCTCTAAAGGCCTTCCCAAGGCTATCTGGCCAGCACTGGAGTGGACACAGTAAGTGCTCAATGTGTGTTTGCTGAATGGCATAAATGCTCCCACCACCAGGATGCCTACCAGTTCCAAATGTCACAGCTAATTCTGCCTCATTCCTGTGTTCATTTCCCCAGGCCCACCAACTGTCTACAGAGCTCCATGCTGGCAGGTTCTGCTGCTCAGATCTAGGACTCCTCAGTCTCTGCCCAACCCCAGCAGGCCTCAGCCCAGGGCTCTGACACCCCTCCAGCCTCCACCTCCTGCAGGAGCTCTGTGCACTCAAACCCAGCCTGCTTGCTCGGACCCCAGGGCCAGCACCCTGTCAGCACCTCTCTGCATTAGGACTCAACCCCTCATCTGTCTTCTTCTCCCTACCTGGATGACTCAGCCCAAACTGCGCCACCTGCCAGCCCAGGCGTGAACCTGCCCCTGGGACAGACGTGGCTAACCACACACAGCGCTGTTTCTCTCTGAATTAATATCCATTCACAACACAGTGATTCAGGCAGCTACTACCAGTTAATGAGTTGGTGTAGCACATGAAGTCTATTTCTGATACCATTCCTATACCCCAAATTTGACCTCGGTTCTTGAGATATGCTTACTAAGCCTCCAAGTCTGTTTACGTGGACGGTGTGCCCTGCGCCCCCCTTCTGCTTTGTATCACACTGTCAGAGGCTCAAAAGACCCACAGCTTTCCCCAAGCCTATTCCCTGTAGCCATTGTCCACTGTGTTGATGACGCTCTGTGGTCCCAGTGGGTTCACCCATCCCAGAGTGCACCCACACCTCCATCAGGCAGTTTCCAGCAATAACGGAGAAACAGGGGATGGCAAGTGGGGGGCAGGCCAGCACCCTAAAAGCAGATAATCCAAACTGCAGGAAGTAGGGGGAGAGGGGAGAACCAATTTGGACCTCAATGTGACTTTAAATAAGCCAAAGTGGGTGATGCAATTACCCGTGCCTCAGACAGCAGCAGCTGTCTGGAAGCCCCCATACCCCTATAGTCTCTTGCACTGACAAACTGCTCTGCCCACAACTGCTGGGATAGTAGCCCCAGCCTAATACCCTTCCCACTCTGTTTACCCTAGTGACAACCTGGCCGGCCTCTCAGCTACGTCTCTGGATCCACATCACCCCACCCAGACTCACAAGTCTCCTCCAAGCTTGTTGAAGGCACAGGCCAAGGCCACCACCTGGTCAGTGGCCCGGCTGATGACAGGGACACAGAGCATGGCCTGCAGCTCACAGCCCAACATGCTTTGCAGCTGTTGCACATCCTCCTGCCAAGGGGAAGCAAGTCAGGGCAGGGGAGAAGGGAGGGAGTATGCTTCCCTCCCCAGCCCTCCACCACACTCTGCAACAGGCAGTCCTAAGGGACTCATGGGGAGATAGAAGCTCTAGGACATGGGGATAGGATGGCAGAAGGTCCCAGGGTTTTGTCTCCCCCATTCCTCGGCTGCCCTGTCCCAGAGAACCTGACTCTGAGGGCTGGAAATGGATCTTCCCCTTTTCCCCTCCCCTGGTCCAGCCAGGCCATGACTTACAGAGGTGAGGTCCTTCAGCTGGATGGACTTCTTGTCTTCCACCACCTGGCCCAGGCGTCCCATCAACTGGGGAGCGAGGAGTGCTGAGTCAGAACCCACCTGTCCCCAGGTCAAGAGGTCTCAACCCATCCCCACCCTCAAGTCTGGAAGTTTCAATGAACTCTTCAGTCAGTCCAAATGGTGGATGCAGTCAACACCGAGGAGCAGGGAGATGCAGGGGCAGGCTGGCCCAAGTCCCTATAGGGGACTCTAGGGTCTTTCCTCACTAGGAGAGACTAAGCAGACTCTAAGGATTCTCACTCATCTCAATAGATTCTAACAGATCCACATCCAGAAAGAAAACCTTTCTGTAGGTAAGAGAGTCTCCTAATAGAGCCTGATCATGAGAGCTTGTGATCTCTTGTAACAGTTCTAAGTAGATCCCAAGATCCAGATAATTCCATCGGATTCCAAGAGATTCTAGAGGATCCCAAGTACTCCAGGCAGATCCCAGACGTGTCTGTCGGCCTTCATGGCCCCTGCTGACTCAAGGAGGCAGACGGGACTCACCGGAAAGCTGACCTCTTCCGCCAGCACTTTATCTCCGATGACCTGAGGAAGGAGCGGCGGGGCCGGTTAAGGGAACAGTAAGGTCCTTCCCCTCCCCGGCCCCGCAGTGAACCTGGGCCCTCACCTTGCAGGAAAGCTGGAGATTGTCCTCAGACACCAGCAGGAGGCAGCAGCGGGATGCCCGGGTCTCCTGCTGCAGCTGACAGGGAGGGACAGACAGAGCGAGGGGGTGACCGCGGATCTGGGGCCACCCCCACTCCCCGCCCTTCTGCCTCTCTGGAGGAGAGAGAGGGGCGGGAGGTCGAATCTGAGTTGGGATGGAGGGCTCGAAGGGACTCAGGTCCCGGCAGAGAAACTGCAGGGAGGTAGGTGGAAGGGGCACAGGGACTCACGTATTGGAGGACTTTGAGCTGCAGGGAGGAAGCATCCAGGTCATAGAGCTCCCCTGCAAGGGCAGGACGCGGGTCAGAGCGAGGGCTCCGCCCTGCCTCGGTGGCCGGGTCCCCCAGGCGCCACCCAGTCCTTCCCCTCCCCAGGCCGCGGCCGGCCTCCGGCCTACCTCCCGCTGCCCGAGGCCGCCCAGCCCTCCGACCCCACTCCAGGTCCTGCCCCGGCCCCGCCCACCACGCAGGCCCCTCCCCTCTGGGTCCGGCCCTGCCCCGCCCTCAGGTCCTGCCCCGGCCGGGCCTCACCGCACAGTTGCAGGATCTTTCGGTCCTGGTCCGAGTACGACACCGAGCCCTTTGAGTCTTCCGCCGCCGCGTCCGGGGCTTTCTGGACGGCTTTGGGAGCGTCGCCGGGCCCGCGCTGCTGCAGGGCCTGCACCCTCCGCAGGGCCACCAGGGTCTGGAGCGGGCGGAGGGGTCAGCGCGTCACGTGCCCCACCTCATCGCGCTCGCAGTCGTGGGACTCCTCGCCTTGCTCCAGCCGTTCCCTCCGCCTCCATCCCGCTCCCTGTCCCAAACTACTCATCCCGGGGTGCTCCAGCCTCCTGAGGGATCCCACTGCCCCTGGAGCGGCCCTCGGCCCATGAACAGGAAAGCACAGGGTCTGTCTCCGCCCCCAGCCCCCAGATTCTTCCAAAACAGGACAGGGTCAAATTTCTCCATCTCCAGCACCCACGGGGAGTCGTAAGTCCTTGTTAAAGTCACAAAATCATAAAATCTCAGGCATAAAAGAGCCTCAGTATCATGTAGATCGTCCTTCCTAAGTACAGAAGCTCCTAGACTTAGGATGGGGTTATGTCCCCATAAACCCAACCTAAAGTCAAAAAATTGTAAAAATTTTAAGTCTAATCATTGTCAGGGACGGTGTGTGTTTACAAGGTATTTAACCCGTTTTATCTAACCATTACCCTAGGTAGGTCTGTGCTATCATGATCCCCATTTTCAGATGTGAAACTGAGGCTCAGAGAGGTTTAGTGACTTGCCAAAGGTCACACAGCTCAAAAGGGGTAGAGCTGAAACTGAAAGCCAGGTCTGTCCAGCTCCTTGGCCAGGACATCTTCCCAGCAGCTGTGATAAGGGTCTTCAGCAGCCCCATCCTACCATGGTTCTCCATCCAACTCACATGCTTCTCCACTGCCTGCAGGCTCCACTCTTCACTCTCACTCAGCTGGCCACAGTGCACCTGGAGGGATGGGAGAAGGGAATCAGCTGTGACCTCTCCCAGCCTCTGTCTCTGCCGGAGTGCGCTCTGCATGCCCAGCACACACCAGCACACACACACTCCAGTCTGTGGGCCTTGATGATACGTCCATGCTCCTGACCATGTAGATAGCTCTGGGAAAACCCCCTCCTGCAGGAAGCCTTCTAAGGCTGATCCAAAGAAGTGGAACTTTTCTGTCTCTGCCTTTTCAATCACCATCCCATCAACAGCAAGGTCCAGGTGTATAGTTTGGTGGATGGAGGGACCTTAGACTCCTCTTCATCTACCAGCCCATGGAGCCCTTCAGACCCCGATTATAGAATTAGTGTTATTAGCCTCAGCCTCCCAGCTTCAGCCTTTGGAAGTTAGGGTTTGAGCTACCCCTAAGTCTGGGATAGAGGAAAGGGTCCAACATGATGGCTCTGCTGTGGGGAGGATGAATAAGTGGGGAAAGAGTTGATGAAGTGCTTTGCCTTACGTGTGATTCTCACCACTGCGATGCAACCTTCCACCTTGCAGATGCGCCAAGGCCCAGAAAGGTTGAATGACTTGCCCAAGATCATGTAGCACAAAGTGGCAGAGCAAAGACAGCACCATGCCCTCCCTCCCTTCTCTGCCCACACCTTCTGCTCCCCAGACCCACCCTCACCACCACCCCCAGCATCCTGTCCCTCTCCACGTTCCCTGTGCCAGTCACCAGGGATCCCCTCAGCTGATCTCTCATACTCTATGAAGTCCCTTCCCCCACCCCTGCTTGGATGCTTGTCAAGGAAAATGAGAGAAGAGGGGGAGGGAGGGGTGGCATTCAGGGTCCCACTGAAGATCCGGCCAGCAAGGCTCCCCACCTGCATCACCAGCTTCCGGTGCCTACACGAAGCTGCTCACCACCTGTGGGGCTCCCCTCCGTGCCTGCACTGGGGGGCCATGCTTTGTCCTCCCCCCTACCCCCACTCAGCAGTCCCTGCCTGCCTTGACTCTGGGTCCCCTGCCAGGAGCAGATGGGGAGGAGGAGACCAGCAGGTTGTCAGGAAGCTGGCAGTCTGGCTGGGGCGGGATGGGTGGGGGACGTGACAGGGGTGGGGCAGAACCTCATACCTGAGGAGGAAGGAGAAGGCAGACTAGGTGGGTAGCTCAGAGGGGAGGACATCTGGCAGGCTTCCTGAATTGGCACTGAAGCATGGGGACCACAAGTAGAGCTTAAAGAGAGGGGGACACTGCTGGCAGGAAGCTGCCCTGGTAGTGCTGGGGGGTAGGTGGTGTGGCGGGAGGAGGACCGGGGCAGGGGTATGGTCCATGGTGCCACAGAGGGAAGGGCCTTGAGTGGCAGGCTGAGAAAATTGGACTTTTGCCTGAGAGTACTGGGGAGCCACGGCAGACTTTAGCATCTGAGGGCCATAGTCTGCTGGGGGGTAGGGTGAATTGGAGAGAGCAAGACTGGAGACAGGAAGACCTGGAAGAGACCTGGCTGCCAAGGATG
Source organism: Lepilemur ruficaudatus (assembly GCA_963574885.1). NCBI lineage: Eukaryota > Metazoa > Chordata > Mammalia > Primates > Lepilemuridae > Lepilemur > Lepilemur ruficaudatus. The sequence continues at coordinate 119,513 of CAUYRT010076968.1, forward strand.
GTGCTGAAGTTTAAGCTCTTTTGGAGCCTTATCTATGACTCTCCAGGCAGGGGGTTGAAAGAAGCTGGGCTGTGGTTCGTTTGCATATGGTTTACATAAATATGTTGGCATTTTACTGTTAGTACATGGAGGAGTACATGGTTCTTGTTCCTTCCACCTGGAACTATCTCTCAGGAAAAAAGAAGGTTGGCGCCCCTTTGGGGCTGTGGGTACAACCAGTTTCTGGGCTGCTAAAACAGCCCGGTCCCAGGTACGAAGCTGGGAGATGCAACAGGCTGCGGGAAAGGAAGGAAGCACGGAGTCCTCCTCCACCCCCTGGACCTTCCCCCACCTCAGCACACACTCCTGGGCTGCTTCAGCCCACCCCATCCAGCAAGTGCACAAACACACACACACTCTCCTGGAGAACCTCAGGCAGCCACACACATGCACTCGCATTCACTGTCCTATGGAGGCACGCACACAGAGTACAGCCACAGACACAGAGACACCCACATTTACAGTGTCTACACCGTCCACACATGCACGTTCATGCCTATATGGGAAACTTGAGTTCAGATGCCCAAGAGCCATGCACACACTTCTGGCGCCCCCATACACAAACACACAATCCCTCCAACACACTCACACATGGCTTTTTGTTCACCAACAGGAACACCCACTTGCACCTGCTCTTGCTAATCAGGGTGGGTGTCAGGAGTCCAGTGGGAACACTCAGCAGTGAGCACTGGGGCTTTAGAAAGGTTTAAATGCCCAGCACAGCCCCCAGTCCCCCACCCTCACCAAGTTGGATGTGGCTAATGGCATGAGCGCCACATCCCCATGCAAGGAGCTGGTGTGGCTGGCACAGCTGGGGGGAAGAGTGGGCACAAATCAAGCATCAAATGCCAGACGCCAAGAGCCGCCCACTCCTCAAAGGGACTTATTTTCCCAGAATTAAAGAAGAGAGCCAAAGACTTTCCACACAGAGAATCTGTAATCAGGGCGCCTTGAGCTGTGAGCTGCAAAGGCTCGCAACTCAGCCACGCAGCCCTGCACACGGACAGTGTACTCCTCAGAGCCCTCCGCTGGCCGTGTCTCCGGCAGACCCGAGTACTCCTCACAGGGCTCCTGGTTCCGTTTCGAGCACTTGCCGTCCTTTGCGAGTCTATCCTATTTCGCTCACGTGTTTAATGCTTGTCACCCCCAACCCTCCAGACTGTATGGTCTGTGAGAGCAGGGCTTGTCTGGTCTGTCTTGGTCACTTCTGTGTTCCCAGCACCTAGCACACGGTTCCTGGCACATAGTGAGTACTCAAGAAACAGGTGTTCAATTGATGGGTGGGTGGGAAGGCGGATGGATGGATGACTGATGGATCAATGGATGAACTCCAAGACCAGAGATCCAGAGAGGGAAACAGGCTTGTTGAGGAAGGAGCTGGCAACTCAGCCCTCCCAAAAGATCTGCCCTGTGGCATTCCCTCTACCCTCTGCACTCTCTGCCCTCGGGATCTGGTAGCAGCTGGAAGGTCCTGGGCTACCTGTGCCACCTCTGGGAGAATGTGAGATCCTGTGGCCCAGGAAGCATCTGTCGGATGTGCATGCACCGGGGACAGGGGTGTCCTGGGGAAGTGCATTTCTACATGATTGGGAAGGTGCAGGCTTGGAGGAGAGGAAGATGGTAAATAATCCAAACACCCTTCAAGAGCTCTTCACTGCCCAGGGTATTTGAGGAGGTGAGGGGATGGTTGTGGAAACTTCTGGCAGCCCAAACCTCAGGTAGCATTTTCCTCAGTAGCACATACATCCCACTTCAGCCTCATCGGATCACACTCTTCCCCCAACACACCACTGCCCTTGCCCCTGCACCTTCTTTACGAATGCTGTCCCTCTGCCTGGAATACCCTTTCCCTTCTTCTCTGCCTGTTGACTTCCTACCCATGCACCAAAGCCCCACTCAAATGCCCTCTCCACTATGAGGCACCCTGGCTGCTCCAGCCTCTACCACCAGAGCACCTGCTGGCAGCATTGATTTCATTTGGCCTGTGGTGGCCTGAGTGTCCCTGCCTTCCCCCAGATGGAACTTCTGAAGGGCAAAGATGGTCTGCCCAGTGTGGGGCGGAGCCCAGAGCAAGGTTCTGCTGGGTGGTTTATATGTAAGTGATCTGACCCTACCACTCTCCCTGAGACAGACACACGGGCATGTATACACACACACACACACACACACACACACACACACACACACACACACTGGCCATTCCTTCCCCCAGGAGAAGGCTGAGGTCTGGGCTCCTGGCCCAGCATGAGCCAAGGTGAGTAATGGTCACAGTGACCAGACCCCTGCTACACAATGAGCCAGCTCCAAATGTCTTCCCCTGGCCAAAGCTGCTCGCCTTCTGACCCAGTCCTCACAGCCTCCACATACGGAGTCCTGCTCAGGAACCTGACACCCACAGGCCCTTTTCCCCCAACAGAGGAGGTGAGCGACCTGCCACTGCTGAGCCCCACCCCTGCACACTGCCCCTGGCCCTGGTCCTCCAGGACAGACAGGGAGCAAGGAAAGGGGGAAGCCACCCATCAAGAACTCAGTGCCAACTGCAGATCCCGCCCTGGCGGAACAGAAGCTGGGGTGGGTGGAGCAGCTCACGGGAGAGACCGCGTAGGGCCTTGTCTGCCTCAGTCAGGCAGATGGGACACAGAGGAGACAGAGCCAAGTATCCCTCCCCTCCACTCCCCTCCTCTCCCCTCGCAGCAGTTCCGCATCCACCTCCCTCTCCCCCCAGCAGCTCGGGAAAGGTCAGGCGCCTGAGAAGCCTTTAATTCCATTTTAATGAGCTCTGGGTGCACCAAGGCCGGCTCATTTATCTGTCTGCGCCCCCAAGCCTGCCCCTTATCAGGGTGGCGGCCACCTTGCAGGAAGCAGACCCCCCATAATGGCGATTTGGGGTGCTCACCCTTTGATTCTTAGGGCAGGACAAGGATTTTGAACCCCCACCTGCATACGGGAGAAAAGACTGGAAGAATGGCAGGACCCAGCCCATGCAAGGCTCTGCCACCCCTGCAACCCCCACAACCCAACCCCCTGCAGAAGAGCAGAGACCTGGGAACTCTACCAGGGACCAGGGACCAGGGACCGCAGAGGGCAGTGAGGGACCACAGAGAGCATCGGGGAGCCCTCCTGGGTTCCCAGCCCTGCTCACCTCTCAGAGCAACTCCCTTCCCACTGAGGCCCCTCCCCAGCTCCTCCAGGAAGCCCACCCTAGATGCCTGGCGGCTTCTCCCCAGCCTCAGCCCTGCCGTGAATGTCTTCTCCTCAAACCCCCTGGCTCCAGCCAGCCTGAATCTCTGCCTGGGTTTCCCCCACTGTCTCTATAGGTCAGTGCCTTATGTCATTCCTCCCTCCTCAGGGCCTCTCAGTCACTTCCCACCTCACCATGTTCGTGCCCTCCTGGACACTGTCCCCAGCCCATCTGGGAAGATCTCAAAGAAGAACCAAGGTTAGGGCTGTGCCAAGGGCCATGGGGCTGGGAGTCTGCATGGGGCTCCTGTGTCCCTCAGAACATTGCTCACTGGACCAGTGGCTTCGGCCAGTTCGTTCAAGGTGGGGCAGAGGGCTGGGGCACGGGAGATGTCCAGACTTCTCCCAGACCTCCAATTCCCTTCACTGCATCCCAGCTTGTGGCTCTCATCACACACAGACACAGACCCAGACACACACACACACACACACACACACACAGCCTCCATCCCCCAGTCCCTCCCCTGGTCTCCTCCCCGCCATCCCACCCCACAGCTTAGGCAGGCTCTTACCAAGATGACGGCTGCCACAGCCCCGGCCTCCTTGTCCACCAGCGGTATGACCAGCACTGAGGGGGAGAGGGCAATGAGGTGGTCCTGCAGGGCCAGTGAGGCTCAGAAATTGAGCCAGGACCCAGGGAGGGAGACAAAGACGCAGACAGAGAGAGGCCGGGACAAAGACACAGGAGACCCAGAGACCCAGAGAGACAGAGAGGCAAGTCCTGAGGCAGTGACAACAACCACAGCAACTACCCCTGCGCAGAAGGAAACCCCCTCACTTGACAACTTTCTCGTGAAAGGCTGAGCACCCCTGTTTCACAGATCGGGGAACTGAGGTCCAGAAAGAGGAAGTGATTTGCCCAAGATCACACAGCAAGTCAGGTCTCCTGACTCCCAGTCTTGTGCACTTTCCACATCGAGACAGAGGACAGAGACCTAGAGAGACTGAGACATGAGGCAGAGAGAGACGTGGCGGACAGGGGGCGTGGAGAAGAAGAGAAAGAGAAACAGGGACAGTGACAGAGAGAGCATGAGAACAACTACAGCCCCATCCAGCAACAGGCACAAGCACGTCACAGCCACAGCCATGGGCCTCCGAGCCCTAGTGTGTGCCGGGCCCTTAACATGCGTCCTCTCGTTTGCTTCTCCTCGCAACGCCCCTCAAGGTATTGTCCCCATTTTATAGTCAGAAAGTTGAGGCTCAGAGAGGTTAGTAGCATAATAGAGAATTAGATGGAGGGATTGCTAGAGACACAGCGCAAGAGAAAGGAGACAGAGAGATGAAGACGGGTAGAAGACAGACATGACCTGGGGCGCAGGGGCCATACTCCCTCCCTGCCCCTGCCCAGCTCCCAGCCCTTACCTTGGGTGTCGGCAGCCAGTGGAGCCACCAGCCTGGCCAAGGGCTTCCCTGGCAGGTCCGAGGGGCCCAGCCCATTGCAGCCCAGCCGCTTCCGGGAGACCACAGCCTCTCTGAAAAGAGGACATGATCCCACCTTGAGAGCCCCTGGATCAAAGAGGAGCAGGCCCCCACCTGGGGACACACAGCAGGCTGGACCCTGCACATGTGGGAGGATCAGGACAAGTGGACCTGCCTCAAGGCAGACATGAGAGCAGCAAGAATAAGCGTCAGGGACCTGTCCCCCGTGTGGAGGGGCAGGCAGCCACAGTCTGGCCTCGCGTGCCTTGCTGGTAGATGCCGGGAAGGCTTTTGCGTGGCCCAGCGCAGATCCCCCAGGCCATCGGGAGAGCAGAGAAAGTGAATGCAAGGGCTCAGATCGAGGCTGCCTGGGTCAAACCCCGCCTTGGCAAGTGACCTGACCTCTCTGAGCCTCCCAAGGAGAACTAGGGTGGCGAGAGTAGAACCCTTCCCATGGCAATCCCAGAAAACAATTGTAGAGCAACTTTTGGTGCTAAGCACAGGAGGGAGATTTCTGGAGGTTACCACCCTAACTAAAGTTCATTGAACATTTCCTATGTGCCATGCACAGTCCAAGCAACTTACATAGATTAACTCAGAATTCCCAGCAACTCTATGATATTATCATCATCTTCATTTGCAGCTGGAGAAGCTAAGGCACCTGTCCAAGGTCACATGGCTAATAAATAAGTGGTAGAACCAGGATTTGAACCCAGGCAGGTGGCACCAGAGCTAGGTTTAACCACTATGCTCTAACTTTCCCAAAGACCCCAAAGGTGGGAGTGCAAGCCTTGAACAGGGGACTAGCATGAGTATCAGGGTGTGACAACGGAAGAAGGGAGCGGGGAGCTGAGGTAGGAGAGGTCGGTATGGGAAAAATGAGTTTCTCTCTGCCCCACCATACGTACCACCCCCGCCCCCCGCTTCTGGCTTCTGGCTCTTCCTGCTTAATTAAGCACCTGAGTTTTCACCAAACGTCACTCCTTGCTGATTAATTGTCCTGGGCTCCTCATCCCTGATGCTGCCTCCACCTAATTGTGCTTGTAGAAGCTGCATGGCCTGGACAGATGAGAAGCTTGGGGGGCTGGGACTCTGGTGTGTGTGTGTGCGGTCACTAAGGCCAGCCCAGCAAAAGTCAGAGGAGGAAAAGACAGAGGGTGACCTGCAAGTCACCAGATCAACAGGTCACACCAAAGAGGTTGAGCATCTCGTTCAATGTCATGCAGTATTCTGAGCGGTACCCCTTCCCTCCTGGCCCCTTTGAGCAGAAACTACAAGAACCAGTGGTGTCTCCCACCCTCCAACCTCACACCCAGGATGTAATTTAAGGCTCCTGGAGTGCTGGGCTCCAGTTCTGGACTGTCCCGAAGGCCAGTCACCCCAGGAAGGAATAGGGACCTAGGCTGGCAGGAGGGTGACGGGAGCCATGTTTCCTGATGACTAAATTGATGAAGACTGGGGCTTCATGGAAGCTGGTGGTGACCCTCAGCCAAACCCCACCTGCTTGGCCTGGGACAGCCGGGTTATCGGGAAGCCACAAGGTGGCGCTGTCCCTGCGTTGCTGGTCAGTGAGTGCAGCAGCCTCATCCCGACCCCTGACTATCCTCCTTGCCACCCCTAGACACAGGGCTGCCTTGGCTTCTGTCCCCTAGGACCCTGACGGAGGAATCCGTCCGCAGCCTTTCTTCTCTTCTGCACAAAACTCCCTCCTCTGCACTCAGGGCCTTATGACACCCAGCCTCACTCACGAGCTCCAGACCCCAGACACCCAAAGGCCACCTGGAGGCCTCCCCTGGCACACCTTCCAGTGGGTCCTTTGCTGTCCAAAAACGGTCCTCGCTGCCCCTTTCCTCACCTCCCTCATCCATCAGTGAGTCCTTGCCCATGTATCTCTCACAACTGTCCCCTGCTGTCTATCCCCAAGCCCCTGCCCAGCTCACATGGAGACACCTTTCCCCTGAACCCTGAAGCAGCTTCTCCCCTAGCCTCTGGCCTCCTATCTGGGTCTCCCAAATTCAAGAATAAGTGTTCTAGATGAAAAACATTACAGGGGCATTCTGCTTAAAGTCTTTTATTCCACAGGGTCCCCCTGGGTCAGGAGCTGAGGGCTGAAATGAGAAGAGGAGCGGGACACGAGCCTGACCCGAAGAGGGGCCGGTGTCGTGCAGACCCACACTTGAGTCAGGAGACCAGGGCTCCGGCAGGGAGGACAAGCAGGCCCCAGCCTACCCAGGAGCCGGACAGGAGTGGGGCCAGAGAAGGCCTCATAGAGGAGAAGATGCCCGAGTTGAGTCCTGAAGGACATGCAGAGGTTGTCAAGACAGACAGGAAAGGGAACTGCACGTGCAAAAGCTCAAGGGAGAGAAGATTGTGTGTCTGCTGGAAGGTCCAACTGCACAGAGGCTGGTGTGGCTGGACAGCAGAGAGCAAGGTTAGACAGGGCCAGGGCCCTAAGGAACTGGGCTTGACCCTGAGGGCAGTGGGAGCCCTGGGAGAGATTTGAGCAGGGGAAGGTAACGGCAGGGTTTGATTTCAGACTGATCGTGCTGGCTGCCTGGGTAAAACTCTCACTCCAAAGAGAGAATCTGACACCAGAAATCTGGTCTTAGTGGCCCTGCACAAGAGAGGAGAGGCTGGGCTGGGGCAGATCAACCTGTACTGGGGCCTCCAGGGATCCTCAGTCCTCCGGAAGCCTTGGCACCTTGCTCTGCAACCTGTTCTCGCCTAGCCCTGCCAGGTCCCACAGCCCCAGTGGGACCAGACCATGCTCACCTCAACCCACTCCCACGGCAGGCCCTTCCCTCTGCCCTACCCTTCCCAGAACTGCTGTGCTCCTGAAGGCTTCAGAGATGCCCACTGACTACAGAGGGGGCAGTGCCAAGGCTGAGTTTCGCCCACCCACATGGGAGTGGGGGCTTTGTCTACTGCTCAGACCCCCCAGTGCTCTCCTCTCTACTCAGATCGCCTCCCTGCCTCCTCTCCAGTTCCTCCCTTCCTCATTCCCCCATCCTGCCCTACCTTAGGGGCCGATGCTGGGGTTGAGGGGGGACTCTGTAGCCCAGGGCCAGCTGTCCAGGCTAATGACTCAGCCCTGGGTGCCTGGGTGGTCATGGTCTGCCCCACTGAAGATAAAGACAGATGGGCACAGAGTGGAGAGAGGAACGGGCGTGGATTTTATGACAGTTCCGTGCCTTTAACAACTATTTGTTTAATGGAAAAATAGAGGGAAATGTTCTCTGTTGGTAGGGTCAGTGGCCTGGAAAGAGCTGAGTACCTAGGCCCCCTTGCACCTCTCTGAGCCCCTGCATCCTTCTCTGATTCTCTTCTTCAGGACCTTCCCGTCTCCTGAGCCCTTCCCCCCACCGAGCCCCAGCGCTGCCTGAGCACCCACCCCCCACGGAGCCCCTGCTCTCCCTGAGCCTAAGCCCCTCCCTCTCTGACTGTCATTTCTCTCAGAAACAAGTTATGATCCAGGCTGGGACCTGGACCCTCTTCTCCCTCTCTGTACCCCAGAACATGAGGATCAGGGAATGGGAACAGATATTCTCTGTGTCCTCTGAGACAAAGCAGAGACAGCCAGAGTCCGTAGTGAAAGGACCCAGCCATGTTGTCATGGATCCCAGGTCTCCCGCCTCCCAGCCCCGGTTCTTCTTGTGGATCGATTTATCCCTCAGGAAGAAGTTTCTCAAGGCTGGGCCCTGAGATCCCCAGTGGTAGTGGAGGGAGACGACTGCCAGGCTGGAGGGGGCGGTGCCTCAGTTGCAGCTGAAACAGATTTTCACTGCACTCAGCAGCAGGTAATCAGAAGCTTTAAGATGGCAGAAGAAGGGGAGGCGGCAGGGCTGGGAACTGAAGGAGGCTGGGGGATGGGGGTGGAAACACCAACAAGAGGGTAGCGAAGCCTTCCAGGAAGACACTGGCCCAGGCAGCCTTCCAGGACTCTCTCCTCTCCAGCCCTGAAGCCCCTGTGCCGCCCTTAGAACTCAGAGCTTCACCAGCCCTCGGCATCAGAATGCCCAGACATGGGTAGACTGAGGCCCAGAGCAATTGCATGGGACTATGACTGAAGCTGCGTTGTCCTGATCCCAGGTCTCCCGGCTCCCAGCCCAGGGTTCTTCTCCTGATAGATCCATCCCTGGGGGAGGCCCCATGGCCCAGACCCCTTTTCTGAAACTTGGATCCTCCTCTGAGCCAGGGAACTGGGGAGCAGGCTTCCCAGAGAGGGTTCTGGCTGGGCCATGAAAGATAAGTGAAATGGGCTTGGCTGAGACGGAGGGGGTGCAGAGAAGGCTTCGCAGGGGAGCAAACAGCACAGGTAAGCACAGAGGCAGGAAAGGCAAAACACACCGGGGCACGGGCTGGACATCTGAGAGCCTGCACAGTGTTAGGGGCAGGGGCCTTGTCACCCTCACCTCCACCTTGCCTCTTCCCTACCACCCGAGCCTGTGCTCCGCACCCCCGTGGGCCTTATCTGTCTTTATGATCTGGCCTCCACGTCACACCTGCTGCTGTTTGCCAGCCTGCCAGCCGCCCAGGGTTTCCTGGAGGGGCACCCCCCTCCCTCCGCACTGCCAGAGCCTCGGGCTCCACTTCAGCCTGCAGGCAGGTACCTCCACCTCCTGATGGGACCAGAGCCACAGAGGTCACCATTGGAAGAACCCTGTACCCAACCCCATCCATTTCACAGAAAAAGAAACTGAGTCCAGAAAAGAAGTAATTTTCTCAAGGTCAGCCACGGTTAATCATTGGCTGGTTCTTAGGACTGCTACTAGCAATCACTGAGCTCCTACTGTGTGCTGGGCGCTGTGCTAACCTCTGGCACCTATTATCCCATTAAGCCCATACGTAGGCCCTCCGGGAGGGACACAATGAGGCAGGGATGGGCCTGGCTAGAATACCAGGCCTGTCTGACTCCCATTCCAGTTCTCTTCCCTCTTCCACATACATAGGTCCCCAGCCCCCATCCTGCTGGGAGCTCCTGGAGCAGGGCCCAGCCAGCCTTGGGGCCTCTCAGCCCTCACTGTGGAGCGGGCTCACCACCAGACAGGAGACAGACACCACGGCCGGCCAGCGGAGCACAGCACCAGAGAGAGCACTCAGCCTGAACCTCCACCCCAGTCCTGGCCGGCCTGATGGACGCTGATCTCCTCAGCCTCGAGGAATCCCTGACCCCTGTCTCCCAGCAGGCACTTGCCTCCCCTCTCCACTGAGCTCTGAGCTAATTGCATCTGAACATTCACTTTTAATTGTTTTTTTTTTTTTTGGTACCTTTTCCAAAGGCCTTACCGAGTGTGAAGTGTTTAGGGGAGGGTGCTAAAGGGCTGTGGAGGATCCGAGCCCCCTCAAAGAGGCCTGAACTGCAGACATGCATTCTCTCCTCACGCAGAGGGGAGCGTGCGCGGATGGGGGCGGGCAGACCCTGTGGATGACCCCTGCCGCCTGAGCCTCACATCCTCCATCCTGGGGGAAGGCCGCCCAGGCTGCTCCAAGGAGCCTTCCCAGAAAAGCTGAGCTCATATTAGACAAAGTTCTTTAGAATTAGGGGTGGGAGGTGCTGGCTCAGAAGAGAACAGGGGATATTACAGCATTATTGTTTCTTTAAGAGCCCAAAGACCTTCCAGATGAGACACGGAGGCCAGAGAGGGGTGGTCAGTGGCTTTGTTCACAGTCTTTGAGGGGAGAAATTTGTCAGGAGAAGCCAAAAGGAACCCAGTGGGAGAATGGGAGGTGGAAGACTCTGGGCTATTGGAGAAGAACCAGCTACTTCCATGGGCACGCACCAGGGAGAGACCAACATCCTAGAATCCAGGGTTCCAAGAGCAGGAGGGGCCTTGGGACCCGAGTCCAGCATCCCCAAACAAGAATTCTCTCTATGGTCCCCGCAAAAAGCGACTGGCTGCTCAGGTTTAGCTACTGCCCGAAAAAGCCACATCCCTGAACCGCTTGTCCTGTTTGAAAAGCCCTCCTCACAGGGGTGGAGAGCTGCCCTCTAGGAACCCCTGCTGGCTCCCACCCTGCCCCCAGGTCCCTCCCCAGTGCTGCCTGGGCCCCACGATGGCCCTTTTTGTTCAGTGCTTGGAAGGCCATGGCCACATCCTCCAGAGCCGCCGCCTCCCCACCAGCTCCCCTGCCCTCAACACGCTCTCATCTGACAAGTTCCACTTTCTCTCGCTGTACCCTGAGTGGCCAGAAGCCAGGAGACCTATGTCCCAGGCCCGGCTGTGCCTCATACCTGGCATGTGGCCTTGGACACGTCTCATGACATTTGCCCATCTGGAAAATGAGGTTGAATTCAGTGGGCTCAGAGGTATCAGGGGACCATGACCCTAAAGTCAGTGATTCCAGGCTTCTATCGTAATGATGGAACCCAACAGATAGCACTCATCAAGATCAGCCTATTTTAAATGTTTTGTATGTGTTAAACGCATTTAATCTTCCCAACAACCCTGTGAGATAAGTACTATTGTTATCACCACTTCACAAACAAGAAAACAGAGGCACAGAGAGGTTGTGTGATTTGCCTAAAGTTACACAGGGAGCTGGGATTTGAACCCAGGCAGTGGGGCTCCAAGACCCTCAGCAGGACGCTGCCTCTGGTCTCCTTTTCTTAGATACAGGAGGTTGGTACCACAAGCTCCTGCATGCCCTGCATCCTGGGACTCTGAGTCCAGCCTCACAGGTAGTTCTCATAGAGCTCTGGGGTTGTAACTGATAGTCACTGCAGCCCCAGCGTTCTGAGACTTGGCCCCGAGGAGGCCACAGCAATTTAGAAGAACTCTATGGGCAGAAAACCGACCTGCTGGCACTTTCCCTGGGCCCACCCATTGCCCCAACAGAGAGGAGACATTGCTTCTGCTCTTCTATGCTGGGGTCAGGGATCTGGCCAAGGAACCCCACCTGGCAGGGAGGGTGGGGTCAAAGTTGGATGGGGAGGGTCAGACCAGATGACCTTGGAAGGTGCCACAGCCCTGAGAAACCTTGGCCATGCAAGAGGGCAATGGGGGGTGCAGAGAATGGCTCACCGGACTTTCCCCTCCTGGGGTAGCTCATGTGGGGGGTCTGCACACACCAGCCGGGACTCCCCATCCAGCAGGTAGGTGTAGACAGTCTCCTGGGAGAGAAGACACTCGTGAGACCCTGCAGCGAGGCCCTCCCAGCTGCCCAGTCCCAGCCTGTACACAGGGGTCTGGATGGCAAGGTCACAGATCCCTAGGAGTGGAGCTCTGCATTTGTTTGTTTGTTTATTTGTTTGTTTTTACTCCCCAAGTGATCCTAATGTGCAGCCAGGGTGGCAAACACCCTTATGAACTGAGTACCTCACCTTCTCCTTTTGGGAGAGGTTCTGGGCAGGGAGTTATCCATGAACCTGCAACTTTTTTTTACCTATCACCCCAAATCCAAGGTGCTGGGGAAAGAGTTTGAAGGGTGAAGGTGCAGACAAATGACCCTCCCCAGGGGAGATCTCCCTAATACCAGCCTCAGGCATTGAGCAAACAGTAACTGAGCATCCACTCTGGTCTATACCAGGGGAGGGGCTCAGAATGCCCAGGAAGCTTCCCTCCCACAACTCCATGGGAAACCACAAGCCCACAGCATGAGATGAGAGGAACACACAGCAGGGCGCTGCACCCATCCTCAGTGGGGGGCTGGGAGGGCTTCCTGGAGGAAGTGACCTTTAAGCTGTAACTGAGTGAGAATTAAACACATTCAGGGAGTGGGCCGGGTGCAGACTGGCTCTGAACCCAGTAGCAGGTATGCAGGTAGGTCCAGAGGTGTAGAGACCATGGAGCATTTAGGAACTGACAGTGGGGGCAAGGGACACGGGCGTGGAAGGCTGGGGTCAGCCTGGCTGAGCGGGAAGGGCCTTATGAACAGGGCTGGGGGAGGGTTGGGCCATGAGCCAAAGGGAGAGACGTGAGCAGATTTGTATTTTGGACGGATCATTCCCCAGGGAGAGATCAAAGCTCTTGCTCCAGGCTTGTTAAGTCTTCAGCTCTTCAATCCGCCCTCCCCAAGGACCCAGAGCAGTCTTGCGCCTCAGTTCCAGGCCCTGTCTTGGCAAAAGTAGTTGCCCTCACTGACCTACAGGCAAAAATTCACATTCCCTCCAAACAGATCTTGCACCCCTTAGGCATCCCTAACCAAGCCCCATCGGCACCGGCTCTGCTCTTTCCTCTGTGGGAGGGTGGAGAAGACTCTCCTCTCTGCCAGGGGTGTGAGGGGTATCCCGGAGGGCTTCCGGAGGAAGTGACAGTAGAGCTCAGTGTTAATGGCCCACCCTCAGTGAGTGTGGAATCCTTGGCAGAAGCAGTTTCCTTCCATGACTCTGAGAGTCCCCAATCCTGCCAGCCACTCTTAATGCCCTTGGCTGTCCCCAGCCAGCCCCTACCTCCTCCCACCCCCCAGGAGATACCCTGGCCACCATTTGTGGTAACTCTGAGTCAGGTTGAGTGTAGGGCCGGTGGGGAGGGAGCAGGGCAGACATCCTCTTGTCTGGCTTGCAGAACCCTTGTCCTCCTGGGAGGAGAGTCTGGGCGTCTAGGCGGGGAACGCAGGGTTAAAGAATCCAGTGGGAAGGAGGCCGCCCACTCCTCTGCTATATCCAGCGTCCTTATCATCCTGCTCTTCCAGCAGCCTGGGAGGGGCCTCAGGTATTTGGCCCTAAGAGGTTAAGACCATCCAGGGTCACACAGAGAGTCCTGCCCAGGCAGAGAGCGGGGTGGGTAATCCATCCTGGTGGGGCAGAGGGGGACAGATCCTCACTTCACTTCTGGATGTCTGTGTGTCTCCCAACCCCTCACTCTCAGTCCTCTTGAGTTAAAATTAGCTGAGTTTATTGGAGAGAAGGAGGGAACCATTTCAGACACAACAGCACCATCTGCATTCGGGGCTGCCTGCCACAATGGGTGCTGATGAGGAAGCCAGGTGCCAGCAGCTCTCCTCCCTGAAGAGGGGGGACCCCTCCCCACCTCCCAACCCCTTCCCGGGGGGCAGAACCGACCTCAGCTCCCTTTGCCTCACTGGAGGCTGGGCCTTCCTGCAGTCGAGCCAGGGCTCCCCACAGTCAGGGCTCCCCTAGCGCCTGCGGGTCTCGGGTGGGCCAGGCTCCTGGACCACAGCTGTTGTCCCAGCCCCCAGCTCTGGGGAGACCATTGATCCAATGCAGCACATCTACGCTGGCACACCCACAGGGCACCGTGCCCGTGCAAACGGAGCTGTCCCTTCCTCCTCCCTGCTCCCGGGGCAGCCTCAGTGGCCATAGGGGCACTCAAGGCAGCCCTGTGGAAACTGATTTGCCAGCTTCCCCCACCTTCCCTTTCCAGATGCGCCTCTGCCCCAGGCCAGATGTTGCCTCAGACCCATCCCTCTCTGGGAAGATTTATTTTGGGGTGCCAATACACCACCCACTTCCTACCAATTTCACACTCAATAAAGCTCACTCATTAGCCCTCCTTCTGGGCTCTGAACTTCTAGGAGGTTTGGGGAAGGCAGAGCAGAGGAGAGGGAAAGGGGGGTGCTTAGGTGCCAAGTCCCATTTGTCCCTGTCATGCTGTGTGACCTTGGGGGAAGTGCCCTCCCTTTCTGGGCCTCCGTGGTTCATCCATCAAGCAGATTCAGGGACAATGGGCTCTGGTGGGGTGGGAAGTTTGCATTCTGAGTTGGCCCTGTTTCCTGGAGCAGAGGCTGCCCTTGGCTGGTGTTCAGAGTAAGAAAGAGGACATTCAAGGCCATCGGGACTCAGTTTGGGCATCTCCTCCTCCAGGAAGTCCTCCGTGCCCTCTAGGCTGGATCAGACCCCCTTCCCCAGGCTCCAATAGTCCGGCTTCCCTCTATCTGGCACGATTGAGACCCCTGCTGCTTTGGGCCTTGAGGGCCAATTTATCTACCCTCCTGTCCAAAGGAGGAACAGCAGCCATTGAAGCCAGGTTGGGGAGGGGCCTAGGGCAGCTGAAAAGGGGCACAATTCCCCCAACGTGGCACTCTAGGCTCAGGCAACCATGGTCACCGCTCTCTACCTGCCCCTAACCTGCACCCCCACCCATGGTATTGGGATGGACAGAGAGAAGCTGAAAGATTGCTAGAGGCCATTTTCCCAGCCTCCTGGCTCCAGACAGGACACTTTAGCCCAATGCAGATCTATTCATCAAGGCTGAGCCCTATTCTAGCACCTCCCAGACCTGGCTTCCAGGAATTTCTTCCGCTTGTCTACCCTCAACCTCTCCTTCTGCACATATTACCACCTGACTCCACTCTGTCCTGTTATCCTACACGAATCCTTTCCTTTATCTGAGATACTGTTTTTCCAATTAACCTCTAAGGCCCCTTCTGGCTCAGACATTGCAGGATTCTTATGCAAGTTCATTCTTTGGTGCTTAGCTTCAGGCCTCCTCCTCCAGAAAGCCCTCTCAGAACATTCACCCAGACCCTTCACTTTCCCATGAGAGTGCTCTGGATGGGGACCCTGCCTCTGCCTTCCTTCTTGACCCTGGGTAACGTGCAGCACAAGCTGGTCAAAGTTTAGGGGGTGGGTGAGCACGTACCACTCTGGGGAGCACAGCCGACAGGGCCTCCTTGACAGCCCGCTGCAGTCCTGCAATGTCGATGACAGAGCCCAGGTTCAGCAAAGCATCCTGGAAGAGAGGAAAGGGCAGTGAGGGCTTTGCCAGGCAGGCCAGGGCAGTGCCGCCCGCCCAGAGGGCTCTGAGCACAAACCCCCCAGCTTAGACCAGAGCCTGAGTCTCTCAGACACTTGAATCCTGGGCTCTTAGGAAGTGAAAATCAGTCTTAGGGTCATAGAATCTCCGAGTCCTTTCATCAGTCCTTTCCCCATCAGATGGGGAAACTGAGGCTCAGAGAAGGGCCAGAGACTTAGCAAAGGCCTCACAGTGAGTCAAGAGGCCAAACCTAGACTAGGCCCCAGGTCTTTTGTCCTTTAGTTGAGGACAACTCTGGCATAGCAGGGAAAACACAAGATTCACTTTAAAACAGAATGAAGCAAGCAAATAGAAAAACCCAAATTTGAATCTAGCTCCACTATGTATTAGCAGTGCGTGTCCTGGTTGAGTTACTGAGCCTCAGCCTCCTATCTGTAAACTGGGGGCAACTGTGGCTATTGCTCACTACCGGCCAACATGAAGACAAAATGAAATTGAGCACTAAAACATGAAAATAACAATGAAACTGAGCAATGAAAGCACCTCCCAGAGTGCCCAGCACAGAGCAGGTGCTCAGCTGAGCGTTTGCTGAGGCTGGTCCCACTCGCTCTCTCTGGAAGATTGGGGGGTCTCATCCAGGCTTGTTTTCCAGCCTAGTGAGGGGCTGGGTTGAGAGTAGCAAGGGTCCAAAGGGTGCATGACCCATAGGGTGGGAGAGCAGTTGGGCCACCCCTGGCAACCACAGGAGAAAAAGGAGAAGTCAGCCTTGACAGCTTCACAGCCTTCCCAGGAACAGGCCTCGTCCTTGCAGAGCCGGAACAGAGACAACGAAAGTCCCTGCTTCTCCCTCTATTAACTTGGCCAGAGCCACAGGGATCAAAGAGAAAGGTAACGGAACCAGGGAGCCAGGGCCAAGGCAGAATCGTGACTCACACCATCCACTCAGCCATGCCCTCCCCCAGCCGTTGGAAGTCCTTTCAGATGTCTTCCCTGTGGATGGCTGAGTTTGTGTTCAAAAAGCAAAGTGATTAACTACAAGATGAAGGAGACCTGGCTTGGCCTCCATTCATGTGGAAAGGATATGAGGTTGAGGGTCTTAGTGGACCACAAACTCAGCATGCCCACAGGGTAAGTGTGGCTGGTAAGAAATAAAAATGTGGAAACTGTAGGCTGTATTAATAGAGGTCTGTTAACCCAAGTAGTTCCCTCAGACCATCCCCATTTCATTGTGCTCCATGTGAGGACAAGATGAGACTCATCCATAGGAGGTGAGCCACGTAAGGAGGGAACCGTAAACCAAGTCCTGCATGTGACTGAGGCTGGATGATCTAGGGATGCCTCGCCCAAGGCAGAGTAGACCCAGGGTTATGAGTCTCCAACTCCAATCTCTGAGATCCTCCTGGCTGGGGGAACTCAACTCTGTGGCTCCACGGACAGCCTGGGGTCCCACAGGATTTCACAGGAGGCTGGCCTCAGTCCAGTGGGATGAAAGGCCTTCTTGCAAGCAGAGCCATGCCACAGAGGCAGAAGCCACCAGGGGAGAGGGAAGAAGTGAGCTCCCCATCCCTGAGGGTGTGCAAGAATGGGCTGAATGCCCATTTTTCAGAAAAGCTACAGAGGGGAGTTCTGTACTGCCAAGTGATCCTGGGGTTCAGGTTCAAATTTTACTCTTGGATCTTCTTGGCTGCTGTTTCCTCCCCCACCCTCACCCACTCCTGTGTTCCCAGGAGGAGGGGGCAGCAGTGGGCTTTCTCCCCAAATGCTCACTGGGCATTGCTTTCCCCAACCCCCAGCCAGTCTCCCTTTGATCCTTCCCACTGTTCAAGGGTGAAGGCACATCCTGGTCATGGGGAGAAATCTGCCCTCGACACAGGAAGCTGCTGATTCCAGACGACACAATCCCCAAACTGGATCACTTGTCCTTTGACCCTTAGGCACTCCTCATCACAGTTCACACACCCACAGCCATAGACCCCCACATCTCACAGACACCCCAGTATGCTTTCAGACACCCTCCACACACACACACACACACACACACACACACACACACACACACACACACAGTTCTCACCAGCTACTTCCTTACAGACTCACAGGGCAAGAGCTTGAGCAACACCTGACACTGCACACAGTATACAGGTGGGCTGTTGTGGCCTTCCAAGGTCAATTCTGAAGACTAAAGAGGGGAGGAAAAGTTGACATGTCGCATAGTCCCAAAATAAAGTCTTCTAGGCCCAAGCACCCCATACTGGGGTTCTAAGGGCAGGGTGAAGAAGGCAGTGCTGCTTTAGGTCTAGTCCTGCCTGCAGGCAGGGAGGTCACGAGCTGACCCCTGAGAGCTCCTGCCCTCAATGGAATCTGACATGTGTGCTGTAGGGATGGGGAAAAGGGGTCCAGGTGATGAAGTGAGCCTGATACTGGGGAAGAAATTCTGCAAAGCCACAGGCTTCAGATAGCTACATCTCCCCATTTGACAGATGGGGAAACTGAGGCTCAAAGAGAAGCAATGATCCACCTGTAGTCAGCCAGCCAGTCAGGGCAGAGCCAGGTCCAGAACCCAAACCTCTGGATCTCTAGCCCCCGTATGGCTCCTGCTCAGCACCCAACCCCAGCTCCTGCCCCAGGGGGCTTAGAAAGAACAGTGTGTCCTTTGTTCTGATTGGTGGGCTCCTCAACCTGCCCTTTGCTTTGATTGGGGGATGCCGTGAACTGTCCTTTACTGGAATTGGTGGGTGCCTGTCTGGCCTTTGTTCTGATTGATTGTGTTCTGTGATTTTTCAGGCCAAGGGCAGGATAATGGCAGTGGGGGGAGTGGGACAGGAAAGTTGGGGAGAGTTGGGGCAGCAGCAGGGAGACGGCTTCTCATGTGTGCCAGAATGGGCTGGATGAGACTTCGCCTATGAAGCCCAAGGCTCACTGCCTGGCATCCTTCTGCCTGCCTGCCTCCCGGCCTTGCCCAGCCTGCCCCAGGCGTGGGGGTGGTGGGTGCAGGAACTGTAGCTGGGAAGGGCTACTTCCGACTGGCACTCAAAGGGGACTTCAAAGCTTGCTCAAATGCCACCTCCTCCATGAATCCTCCCCAGATCACAAAGAAACCTCACCTCCATTGCATCAACTTAGGGAAAGAAGCAGCTCAAATTCCAAAGCCCGGGGAAGAGAGGAGAGAATCAATGGGGAGAGCTGAGATGGGGAGTGGGAGAGTCCGGAATTGGAGGCACAGATGGAAGCCAGGCTCAAGTCAGGGGCTTGAATCTTTAAAGGAATCCTTCTTAAAAAAAAGAGGAAAGGAAAAATACAGACACAGCTATACCTGCTTGAATGCCCATCTACACGGCCCTCACAAATACACGCTGCCATGTGCACACCTCTGCCCATACATGCACACGTCCTCACAAAAACGTGCACCACAGATAAAAACGCAGCCGTATATCCAATGCACGCGCAAGTATGCACTTGGGCATGCACACATGAGCACATATACACACAAGGCCCAAGCTCGGGGTCGGGTGAGGGAGTTCACATTTCCTGTCCCCTCTGGAGCCACCAGCACAAGGACTGATGCTACTCCCAAGGGTGGGGTCCCTGCCACAAGCGGCTCTGTCTTTCCCCGTCCACAAGTCCTCCTACTGCTCTCCCCATGGCCTGGCACTGACCCCACGCCTCTTTCTCTGGAACAAAGCCTCCCAGTGCCCCTCTCGCTGGCCTACAAGAGGGTAATAACATGACACTCGAGAGTATAAAGTACCTCCCAAGACTCAGGCTGTATTACTGGGGCTGTGTTCACACCGATTTAGCCAACTCTGCTTGCGCTGGGTCTCCTGTAAGGCTCTCCTCTCTCTGGGCCTTTGTGTCCCATTCTCTAAAGGGACGTGCTCCTTCAAGACCCATCCCCCATCACCACTACCACCAAGACCCTGGAGCTCCTCTTCCCTTCCCTCTGGGTCAGGCTTTCCCCAGCTTTCTGCACGAATCTCTCTGCCTCCCTCCCCACCCCGCTTAGCCAACGTCCACCTCTGTCACAGCTTGTGTTCCTGTCTCCTCTGGAGGAGGCCTGACGTCTTTTCCCACCTCCACACCCCCCTCTTCTTCTCTCTGGCTTCTCCTCCCACTCTCCCTCTCTCTCTCCTGCATGCTCCCTGCTCCCACCTACTCCTGTCTCTCCTGCCCACTCCTCCCCCAAACCTCCAAGTAGTTGCCCTTGAGAACTTGGGGAGAGAGCCCCAACCCAAAATGGGCACCCACAAAATGAGCAAACCCAGGAAGGACAACCCAGGGTGCCAGGGCAGATGCTATCTACACCTCTTTTGCTTCCTGCCTCTTGCTCTGGTGGGCAATGTACCTTTAACTCCCCAGAAAGTCCTTTAACTCCCCAGAGAACGAGGCTCTTCAAGGGCAAAGGAGAACGTATCCACCTCTGTGACCAGCACGGGCCTGGCACTAGCAAGCTCAGCTGCTCTGCCAGGGTGACTGGCAGAAACCCCCCAAAGGAAGCCTCTGGGGAGCTCAGACCAGAGAAGACCCCAGCCTGAGCCCAGCACCCCAAGCTTACTCTGTGACTCCTGCCTGCTTTCACAGCATGCCCAGCCTGCAGAATCAGACACAAGGAAGCAGAACAAAGCAGCTCCTCCTCCTTCCTCCCCGCCGCCCACGCCTGCCACCTGCCCAAGGAGCCGCCTCTGACAGATGCTGGTGCCTTGAATCTCAGGGAGGAGCTGCCTGTGAGTGCTAAGATCTTGCACCCCCAGACCTCCCCTCAATGAGGCTGAGCTGGGCCAGGGGTGGGAGAATAGAGGAAAGAGGCTTGGTGACCCTGGAGAGACCTAGTCTGAAGAAGGAGGCAGGACAGAGACCCAGGCCACAGCTGGCCTACCCCAAGTGTCTGTGCCCTGCTTGAGTGGGACATCAGGCTTTGGGGAAGGGAAGCCACTCCAAAGCACCTACTGTGGCTAGAGGTGTCCACTAGTGGTTGTCAAACTTTAGTGTGTGCCGGGTTGGGGGGGGTTGTAACAGTACAGGTTGCTGGTCCCCCCCCAGAGCTTCTGATACAGAAGGTCGGGAATGAGGTCCAAGGCTTTGCATTTCCAGACATTCCTAGATGATGCCGATGCTGCTGGTCTGGAGACCACACCTTGAGATCCCTGCCACACGCTATCTCTGTCCTCCTGAGAGCCTGGGAGGTCCCCGTTTTGCTCATCCCATGTTGTAAGTGGGGAGGTGGAGGATTGGGGGGAGGGGCCTCGCCCATGTGAGAACAGCCCATCGTCCACGGCAAGTCTGCACCATTTCCCGGTTTCTGTCGCACGAGGGGACTCCTCAGGGAAAGTCTCAAAGGAGAGTGAGGCAGGGGTAAGGTGGGGTGGTGGGGTAACAGGGGACAAGGAAGTATGGAATGGGCCACTTGGAGCTGAGGAGCCCAGCCCTAAAGGAGAGGCTGCCAGGGGCCTTTCCCCCTCCCTCTCTTCCTCTTGTCTCCTCCCTCCTGGACGTCCCACCTTCCCTTCCACTCCCCTCCCTGCCCCAACTGCCCACCCCTCGCAGACTCCGGCTTCAGTTGTTACTCCAACAGGGCCGCGTCTCCAGCCTCCGAGCCACACTGGAGACACGTGCACTGTAGAATACACCTGAGCCCAGTCCTGGCGCCTCCCGTGGGCGTCCCCGTGTCCCCTCCCTGACAAGTCCAACCCCAAGTTGCCAGGGCCTCCTGGGCCTCTCACCCCCTCCAAGTCAGTCCCAGCTTCTTCTCTAGCTCCTGCCTCCTCCAAAGCACCCTCCTGATTGTCCCAGGCCCCTTGTGTCCATTGAGGGCTAGGTGTGGGGCGGATGAAGGATGGGAAGAGGGCGGGAGCTGGGCAGGGAAGGCGGGAGCTGCCTGAACAACCACTTCTCCACAGCCGAGGCCGCGCTGGGATCCCCTCAGTCCCTAGCCTGGGTCTGGAGTCAGGAAAGGAGGGAATAAGGGGACAGTCAGAGTGGACAGAGGGAAGGAAGAGGCAAGAGCTAGTGTGAGAGGGGGGAGCTGGCCCTGCGAGGCAGGTACAGGAGAGGGGGCAGCGGGCTCAGGGCTTACCCACCCCTCCCCACCTCCTGCTGCCTCACCTACAGCAGAGCCAACAGCGCCCCCACCCCTGTCGCTGACATTCTCCTCAAAGCACGTCACCAGCATCCCCCTCTCCACTGCCGTCCTGGTCACATCCTGGTCACCTGGCATTTCTAATTCTCTTCATCTCCTGGCCTGGGGCCCACAAGGCAGAGTTGGGCGCAGAGGGACAGTGACAAGGAGGCAGACGCAAGCACACTGTGAGTCAGAGGAGCCTGGGCGGGGAGGAGGGGTGAGCTCCCAGGCTCCAAGTGTGTGCCAGCAAGGACCAGGGCACCCCAGGGAGTCTGTGCCCTCAGAAAAGGGCCTTGGTGAGTTGGCTGGCCTCCAGCCCTGGGCTCCATGACCCCAAATGTCTGCCCATCCTCCTCAGCCTCACCCCCTCGCACAGCCTTTATGGGGGCCCAGGCTTGGTGGTCCCCGCAGGAGAGGAGGAAGGTGCTGAGTAACCAGCTGGACCAGTGTCAGAAAAGGAGGGAATGATGGCCAAAAGCATGATTGGATGGATGAATGAAGGAATGAATCAATGAGTGAATGAATGAGTACCTCCCTTCTCTGGGCCTCCCTCTCCAGGCACATGTGACTCTTCACCTGGGCTCTCACATGTCCCTGCCCTCCCATAGTGCATGGCCAGCGCACTATGCCACTCTTTCCCAGCTGGCTGCCCCATCAGACTGGGACCTCTCGAAGGCAGAGGTCGCATCCAGCTCCCCAGCACCACCCAGCCCATCACAGGGGTCAGAAGGTATTTGCTGAGCTGTAAAATAACTGGCTGGACTCCTGAGTGCCCAGGGCCGGTGGGCTGGGAGGACCACAGGCTGTCACTGAGCAGAGGGGTGGACCCCATGACCCCTGGAGGCTCCCCCAGGCAGGGAAGATAGCTGAGACCTCACAAAGCTTCCCAGTCTGGCATAGTGATGGTGTTAGACAAGGGGTCTGGGAATGAGGGTGCCTTGTGCTGACAGCGTTTGCCAACTTTTGCAAGGCACTTCCTGCCTCAGGATCATCTCTCCATGCAGACTGGGCAGAGGGCGGCACATTAGGAGTGAGGGGCTCTTCCCCAAGAGGAGCACTGTCATTGTCATCTTCCTTCATGAGTGAGGTCACCTCCTCCAGGAAGCTTTCCTGAGAGGTCATCTGTTCTCCTCCCAGGCCTCCTGAAAATTCCCACAGGACCAGAGTCCAGCAGGCCCCAGGCCTCAGGGAGTCCAATCCCTACTTGGTGGTGTAGACTAAGGCCAAAGGAGGCAGGGAAGGACTTGCCCAGGTTTTCACCTGACATCAGAAGACCCATGTCCCAGCCCAGCCCATCAGGCCATACTGGGCCACCTTTCCCCCCACCTCCAGCACTGTTTGTCTTTGGGGCCCTTCTAATGCCCTGCCCTGGCCAGGGGATGGGCTGAGCCACTCTCAGATGGTAGGGGCGGGGCGGGCTGGGTGTCTTCCTCCCGGACTGGGTCTCTTTTCTCCCCTTTGTGCCAGACACTGCACCCACATGGGAAGTAAAAGCCTAGCTACACCAGCACAGGGTTGGTGTGGGCCTGCAGAGGGTGGGGAGGAAGGGCCGGCCTAGGGAGGAGCTGGGGAGG
Organism: Lepilemur ruficaudatus; assembly: GCA_963574885.1. Classification (NCBI taxonomy): domain Eukaryota; kingdom Metazoa; phylum Chordata; class Mammalia; order Primates; family Lepilemuridae; genus Lepilemur; species Lepilemur ruficaudatus. The sequence goes on from CAUYRT010076968.1 coordinate 142,555, forward strand.
GGCTGGGGAGGGGAGGGGAGGGGAGGGGAGGGGAGGGGAGGGCAGGCCTGGCCACACTGGTCTCCTCAGGGACAAGACAGAGAGCAGGGCACAGAGCCCTGGGGCTTTCCCTACTCTGCCAAGCTCTTTGATTTCCCTGTCTCTCAGCCTCCCTGGGTTCTCCGTGCCTGTCTCTTGCCGTCTGTTCTCTGGTGTGTGTGTCTCCCACAGCCTCACGCCGTTTTATCCTATGACTGTATTTGGCTCTGTCGTCAGAGCTTGGCCCATCCCAGCTGTTCCCCAAATCCCAGGGGGAGGGGGAAAATGGGAGTATGAGAAAGAGAGACAGGGACACAAACAAGGACCAATTCAGAAAGAGAAGGACAGACATAAGGGCCAGGACACCCTGGGGACAGGGGCTGCAGGGGCAGGGCTGGCCAGGGAAGCCCCCAAGGAGAAGCCCCTGAAGATGAAGCCAGAGTTGGAGGAGGGGTGGGGTCTATCCTCTCCCTCTGCGCTCACGCCTGGCCCCTTCCCTCTCCCTGGCCCTGCAGGAATGTGTGAGCATTTTTATTGTTCCTAAAAATAACCCTTCTTTTTTGGGGTTTGGGGTGAGGAATCTTCTGGGAAGGGTTCATCTCAGGCATGCCCCTACCTCTGGACATCCCTCCACTGTGTTCCCACCTTCCACTTGCAGTGCTCTTCTAAAACACAAATGTGACTCCACCCCTCCCTTGCATAGACCATCATGGCTCCTGGGGGGTTACCCCACAATAGGCTCTGAGCTCCCAGGCTGTTGGGAACTATTCGTAAAGTGCTTGGCACAGAACCCGGAGCAGGTCTCGTGGGGGATGAGGGGCCACTGCCCTCTCTCCTTCCAGGCCTGCATGCTCTGGCCTCTGGCCTCTCCCCAACTCTCCAGACTTATTCCCTCCACCCACTGCATCCTTCCCCACCTCTGGGCCTTTGCGCCTCCATTTCCTGCACCGTGGTGTCCTCTCTCCTCTCCTGTCCTTCCAGGCCCAGCCCTCTCCCCTGGTCTTGTCCTCCTTATAGTCATTGGGATTCTCATTCTACCTCCTCCCTCCCCTGCTCCCCTCGCAGAGCAAGCAAGGGGATGGAGCAGAGGTGTGCACCAAGCCCTCCTCCAGCCACGGAGAGATTGCGCCAGAGACATCGCAGGGTCTGGGGCTCCAGGCTCTGCCCTGAACCTGGGCCCTCCTGGCCCCTTCACAGCCCCTCCCCATCTTTGGCTTCTCCTCTGGACCCTGGGCCCCAAGTGTCTGTGTCGCTCTGTTCCTGTCTCTAGGGGAAAGTGCAGCCTGTCTCTCCTCCTGCCTGCCTCTATTTCTCAGAGGAGATGAACAAGCCCCAGAGAGGGGAGGGTATGGGCCTAGGAGCCCACGGGAAGCTAGCCACGGGTCTTGGTCACTGTGTCATCACGCAGGGTCCCAGTCGGGGGGCTGCAGGGCAGAGGCAGGCTCCTCACAGCCCACCACCCTTGCAGCCCACGCAGGCAGGCAGGCAGGCAGGCTGGCACCCACAGTTATTTGCCTTTGGAGGGCCCAGGAAGCCAGAGAACAAACATCCGGAGTCTCTGGAACTTCTCCTCTCTCTGCTCACATCCCGAGGATCTGGGAGCCAGTACGAGCACACGTTTGTGCGCGCACACACCCCCAGGTAAACATGTGAGCCCAGGATATCTTGTGGCATTGTTGTGCCTGTGGATCTGTGCAGGTCCTTTAGAGGCCCAAAGTCCTGAAAAGATGCTGACACCCTCCCACCAGACTCTTAGATCCTAACGTGCAATTCAAAATAAATTTCATCTTGGAAATGAAAATTAAAATAGCTTTTGTGTGGATTTCTGATTGCAAAATTCAGAATACACTCATCAAAACTGACCTTTTCTCTCCCTTTGTGTGGAGCTCTGGTGACCTAAGCACGTGTGTGGACTGCCCATTAGTCGGCCATAATGGTGTGTCCCTACAGGCCATCACATGACCATGGCAGAATGTGTCCATTGGGTCACTAGGAGAATGTCTGTGTGAAAGAATGTAGGTCTGTGCTTCTGTGGGAGACTGTGCAACAGTGTCAACATGTGTGAGTACCCCATGTCCCTGTCCCTGTGTCAGTCATCTGTGTGGGTGGCCATCTCGGCCTGTGTCCATGCATATGTGATTTGGGTCATCAACGGCTGTGTGACCCTGGTGCGGGCAGTGAGTGTTTGGCTGTCTGGAGAACTGAGTGCGCTGGTGGCTGGTCTTGTCTCTAAATGAGTGAAGGAGGGTGTGGCTCAGAGTGTTGGCATCCGGAGGGTCTAATTCTCCTCCATCGCACCCCCATCGCCTCCTCCATCTCCTCCCCCAGATCAGGGCTCACTTCCCTGCCCTGCCACACACTACGCACATTGGACAAGTCCTTTAACCTACCTGGGCTCTGTTTCTTGGTCTGTAAGATGGTACCTTCCCCCAGAGCTGCAGACAAGATTAAACTGGAGCCATCCAAGTCTGGAGTAGGCTGACTCCCACAGGGGGCTGGGGCCACCTTCGTGCAGTTAGAAAGAAGTGACCCCAATCGTCTGTGCAGATGCAGCCCTGAGGGGCAAGGCTTGGTGTGGAGAGTGGGCTCAATTTCAGCACCACCCCCTCTCTGTTGGAACCCCTGTGCAACCTTCAGCCTGCATGGTTAAGAGGCAGTGGCCTCACAGGTGACCAAGAAATGGCAGTTCCTTTTCTTCCCGCCCCCACCTCCAGGTGTGCAGCCTGGGACTAGAGGGTCTCTGGCAGTGGGCCTCGGTGAACACATTCCAGATGAGGCTCTGAGGACACTTGCCCCTCCTGACTTCCCTGGGGGCTCTTTCCCCTTGACCCGCCCTCTGGCCCTCCCTCCCTAAGGCCCAGGAGATGGCCCTGCAGAGGCAGGAGGGGGGCTGCCCAGATCTGGGATGCAGAGGCCAGCTAGGCTCGCTGGGGGCTCTGAGACCCCCAATTCAACTCCATTGTCATAAAGAGAGACTGAGGCCCAGAGAGGGGCAGGGACCCTCCTACGGACACCAGTGAACCCTGGAAGTCCTGGCTCCTGTTTCAAGGCTTCTGTAGCTGAGTTTAGGGAGACCCAAGCTTTGGGCTCTGTTGGTTCCTGAAAGGAGCTCAAAGGAGTGAGTAGAGGTCCTGAAAGACAGGCACTTTGAGACCTGTGCCCTCAGCTGTTGATAGGGACCTCCTACCCATCCCCACCCTCCCCACCAGGGCCAGATCCCCTACTGGTGTGATTAACCAAATTATGGGGCTTTTTCTTGAGCAAATTGCATCGGCCTAATTGAATGAGGCTGCAGAAGCCTGGGCAGGAGGCGGATGAGGTGAGGGCGGCAACAGCAGGGGAGGGGAGGGTGTAGGAGCAAGTGCGGGGATGTCACTGACAGCACTGGGCGGGAGGGAAGGAGGGAGAGAGGAGAGCCGTGGGTGTGAGAGAAGAGGACGCCATCACTCAGCACACCCCTCTGTGCTCCCACTAGCTCTCCTGTCATCGAGGGGCCTGGGGTGCAGGGCTTGAAGGTGCTGCTCCCCGAGAGACCACAGAGCATCTTCCAAGTGCCAGGTGCTGCGTTCATTTCGAGCACTGCTTCATGCGGTCCTCCCAAGAGCCCCATTTCATACTTGAGGAAATTGAGGCTCAAGAAGTGAAACAATTTGCTCAATGTCAGAGCTCGACAAGGCTGTCCCACACCATGGGCCCTGCCCTTCTCCAGCGCCTACAGCATCCTGCCTCCAGGAAGCCTTCCTGGCTATTCTGAGAAGGGAGGGGGCCTCATGTCGGCTTACACCTGGGGCCAGACATCCTTTCTGTCCCCTTGGATGTTTGTCCCCATCCATCCTACCACACCCGTCCTCTGACAGTCAGCAGCTGAGATTGGGGCTGATCCCACTTGGATCACATGTACCCCATCACCCACGGCACACTTAGGCCCCTCTCACTCCCACGCGGTGTCACACTCATCACCCCAGGACAAGGGACACAGTCACTGCCACCTCCATATGGCAGGTCCCACATACTCTGACACACAATCATCTCAGCATCCACAGAATCCCACATCACTGAGTGTCACAGGGCCACTCACAGTGATATGTCACTGTCACCTATATCCTCAGTGTCACACATCATGTCCCCAATGCCACTGTGTCACCCTCACACAGTACTGGACACACAGTTCCATGCTGCCTCTGTGTCATGCTGTCACATTTCAGCATCACCCAGGACCTCCTAGCCTTAAAAAAAAAAATCCACCCTTGGTGAAATGACATCATGTCTGGGATTTTCTTTAAAACATTTTAGCAAGGCTGAAATGAAATGGGAGAAAATATTTGCAAATCGTGTATCTGATAAGGGGTTAACATCCAGAATATATAAAGAACTGTAATTCAACAACAAAAAAAGCAAACAACCCAATTTTTAAACCGAGCGAAGGACCTGAATAGACATTTCCCCAAAGAAGATATTCAAGTGGCCAACAAGCATACAAAAGACACTCAACAGCACTAATCATCAGGGAAATGCAAATCAAAACCACAGTGAGAAACTACCTCATACCCATTAGAATAGCAACCATTAAAAAAAAACAGCAACAACAGAAAATAACAAGTGTTGGCCAGGATATGGAGAAACCGGAACTCTAAGACACTGCCCTGGGAATGTAAAAAGATACGAGGCTGTAGAAAACAGGACCGTGATTCCTCAAAAATTTAAACTTAGAATGACCATGTTCCACTCCTGTGCATACGCCCAGAAGAGTTGAAAGCAGGGTCTTGAAGAGTTATTTGTACACCCGAGTTCACGGCAGCACTATTCACAGCAGCTAAAGTCGGGGAGCAACACAAGTGTTCCTTGATGCACAAGTGGAGGAGCAAAATGTGCCACATACACATGATGGGATGTTATTTGACTGTAAACAGGAAGGAAAGCCTGTCATGTGCCACAATACGGTGAGCACCGAGGACAGTCTGCTAGGTGGACATAAAAGCCAGTCCCCAAAAGACAAATACTATACCATTCCAATCACACAGGGTATCCGGAGCAGTCAAAATCATAGAGACAGAAAGCGGAAAGGTGGGGGCCAGGGGCTGAGGACAGGGGAGAACAGGGCGCTGTGGTTTAGTGGGTGCGGAGCTTCAGTGGGGGCAGACGAAGAGATCTGGAGACTGACCGCAGAACAATGCGAATGGACTTAACGTGCCTGAACCACACACTTAGAAAAGGCCATGATGGTAAATTTTATGTTATGTATATTTTACCACAATTAAATATTTTTGTCAAAACTTAAACAAAGAAAAATGAAAGCAAGGGAGGGACAGGAATAAATGAAGCAAAGTGACCAAACCTTGGCGACTGTTGAATTTGGGCGACGGGTATATGGCAGTTTATTGTGTTACTCTCTCCGGTATTGTGTCTGTTCAAAACACTCCGTGATAAAAAAAAAAAAAAAAATGTAATCCCCCTTGACACCATGGCTGTTTCCAGCAACCATGCCCCCTTTCTGCATCCCTTGCAGCTAGGCTCATGTGTTCACCTCCCACTCACCATTCTGCCCCGGCCGGTCTGGCTTCTGGCCCCAGCGGGTCTCTGAAATGGCTCTTGTCAGCCTGACTTGTCTGCAGGGCCTGGTGCAACACAACTCCCCAGTCCCCACCTTCCCCGAGGGCCAGCACCCCACACATTGCCCCTGCTCCGTAAACCTCTCTCCTCCCTGGGCTTCTGGCTTCACACTCTCGGTCCCCTCCACCTCCTGTGCCCTTCTCCTCTGTCTCTTTGCTGATGCTTCTCCCTGGCCTCTATCTGATGGAGCATGTAGGGGCTCAGGCCTCTCCTGTCACCAATCTGTCTCCCTGGGTCCTCCCAGCCAGGGCCACAGCTTAACAAATCACCCATGCCTGTTGACTCCCACGTACGTCCCCAGCCTGGCTCTGCAGCCCTGTGGACATCGTCACCTTGACGATTGACTTAACATGTCCAAATCACAGCTCTTGATTTCTGCCTCCTTGTCCTCCCCGCCCCCTAACCCTGACCTTCCCCAGGCTTCGCCCATCTCAGAGACATCTCCACCATCCATCACTCGGCTTTTCAAGCCAAAAACCTGACAGTCGTTCTCAGTTTCTCCTTCTTGCTCACCTTCTCATTCATCAGCAACTTCTGTCTTTTCTGCCTCCCAAATATCTCCAAAATTTGTGCATGTCTCTAACTCTTCTGCCATCCCATGAGCCCAGGCACCGCCATCTCCTGCCTGGGTGTCTGCAAGAGCCTCCAACTGCTCTGCCCACCTCCTCTCTGCACCCGCCGACAGATTCCCCCTCCACATACACTGCAGCCAGAACAATCCTTCAACACCAACCGTTGGGCCATGTTACTTCCCTGCCTGAACCTACTGGTGTCTTCACACGACAGAGTCATACAAGGCGTTGTGTGTGCACATTTCATATTGTCACAACCATTACCTAGAATCACACATGCAACATCAGGCTCAGGGTCACATGGCATCACACGCTTGCTTTCATGCACTTACAGTGACTCTACATCACAGTAAGTGCGTGACACCCTTGTTTGCACCCTCAGCCTCACTATAGCATACGCTTGGGACACACACTTGGTTTCACAATTCAGTGTCAGACACTCAAGCCGCAAACTCAGCACCCCACCCATCATAGCACAGTGCCGTTTGCTCATGTTACGTATTTGATTCTCATGGTGTCACACCCTCCATGCTCCCATCATCACCCTCGTTGTCATGCTTGTGGTAGCAGACAGTGTGCAATGTCACACACTTGGTATCACTCAGCATTACACCATCAATATCAATCACATAGTATCACAGTGTCACACACTGGGTGCCCGAGTGCCACACATCTAGTTTCACACACTTAGTGACTCACCCGCTCCGCTCTCTGCACAGCACCCCAGGATCACAATCACACACTTGGCATCACATGTCACGAGCTTAGTGTCAAACACACGGCAGAACACCCACTGTCCCACAGTCAGTGTCTCAGTGTTACCCTCAGCATCACCCAGGTCCTACAAGCTCCCTCCCACTCCCACCCCACTAGACACAATCGCCAGAGCTGCTGCCCCATGTCAAAGCTGTTTCCTGTTGTTGTGTTCAGAGTCCACAGCCACTGCTTGTTCCTTCAAGGATTTCCTGTTGTCAGGGCCCCAGTCAGGCCTGGCCTAGTCTGGGATATGCAGCCCCAAGCCCAGAGCCAGTCAGCAAGAACCCTGGGCCCCTTCCCCTCCGCCCCATGGATCTGGCTGGGCTGGGATCTCCCATCCTCCCCATTCAGTCAAACCAGATCGTCCATGTGCCTGGGCTTGTGCTGGCTCCCCTGGCACGGGCAGAGATGACCTCTGGGCCGTGCCCTACTCCTAGATGCCCGGCCTGCAAGAAGCTGCCTACCCCGTCTGAACAATTGTGGACAAGACCAGCAGGGGCTCCACCTGAAGCTGCTTGAAGACTAAGGAGGGGAGGAGGAAGGCAGAGGACAAAGGATTATAGGCTCTAGACTTGGGGAAGACCTCCCAGAGGAAGCCAGCTGAAAGCCAGGAAATATAGAGGAAGAGGAAGAAAAGACATCCCAAGTGGGGGCACCAGGCAGGAGCAAAGTCTTGGAGGCCGGAACCCGGAGGAGACAGGGTGGACAGGGATGAAGGCAGGAACACGAGACAGGGGAGGTTACTCTGTGGGATTTGGAGAAAACAGGCTTCTCTCCCGTCAGCCTCCCCCCTCTCCCTCGGCCAGCATCCAGATCCAGGCTCTAGGCAGGGGACTCGGGCATGCCCCTTCCCCCTGGCCCTGCCTGTGCCCCCACAGATTGTCCCCAATGGCTGCCAAGACCTCTCGTCTCCTGCCCCAGCCAGCCTGCAGGAAGGACACGCGGAGGCCAGCGCACACGCTCCCCACACCGCCTGAGATAAATATTTCCCGGGAAACGGAACTTGTTCTCTCTGTGTTTACAGCCAAGGGCCAGGCAGGACAGTGGAGGAGGGGCCAGTGAAGGAACCTCATCCCCGGCCCATGGCATCAGGCCAGGCACCGCCTGGGATCTGCTGTGTGCCTCTGAGCCAGGCCTGCCCACAAGCCTGGCTGGTCTCAGCCTGTGTCTTCTCTGGGTGTAAGTCCCGCGTCTCGATGCCTCCCCCTCAGACTAGGCTTCTCTGATGGCAGGACCTGCGATGCCCATCTCTCCCTTGTCCTCCGGCAGCCAGGGGTGTGGACAGATGGATGGGCAGACAGAGAGGCTGGAGTGGCAGCTGGGACAGCCTCCCTGGCCCCAGGTCCCCGCACACCCTGGGCTTGTGCAGCCCAACAGGTGGGCACAGACAGATGGCTGGGCCTCAGGGCCCCCATGGTTGCCAGATGCTATGGCCAACTTGTTGGCAGCAGCTCCTCTGGGGCCATGGGACATCGTCGAGGCCACTTGCTCTTGATGTGCAGAATCCAGGAGCAGGCAGGCACATTTGGCAGTTACGAGCATTCACTCAAGAATTTTCCATATGAGCCTGAAAAGTAGGGCCTGCAGCAGCCCTTCCATCCTCACCTCTGTGCTCCCTGCCCGGTAAGCTGTGCTCCCTGCCACGTGCAGCCCTCTCCCCCCGAGCCCCGGCAGCACCCCACACACCCTTGCACAAGCTGTTCTGCCCCATGCCGAGCCCCTACAGCCCCCAATGGCAATCCTACCTCCACCACCACCCCGGCTCCTGTCCCTGCCTGTCACTGTCCCACCCATGCCAGGTCCACCTATCAACCATCGGTGGCCTCAGCCTCATCCCCAACTCTGAAACTAAGCCTTGCTCAGCCCAGGACCCAGGGGCAGCAGGTTTTGGAGCAGGGTTCTGAGCACTGAGCTAGCCTCCTGAAGCCCTTCTGGGGCTGAGTCCTTGTTCCAGGGTCCTCTATCCTGTGCTGGTCCTTGTTGTCCTCAGCTGATCCTGTCAGAAGTTGACCACATGGACCTCTCTGACTGCCCAGCCCATCTCTGGCTTCATTTGGCCTTGACCCTCTCCATCCTTCAAAGTTCCAAGCCTGCTCCTCCAGGAAGTCTCCAGGACTGCCCAACCCAGCAAGTGTGCCCCCTTCTTGGAACTTCTTAGAACAACCCTACTCACAGCCGTACTTGTTCATTCAACAAGTGTTTATTGAGCACCTACTATATAACCAGACCTATGCCAGGCCCCACCTAAGCCAAAGAGAAACAAAGGAGACCACAGCCTTGGTCCCTGCCCCCCAGTCTACAATGACATGGAAAAGGACACATAACCCACATAACCATGTGGAGTAACAAGTTACCCAACTGGAGGCTCAGGGGAACTTGGGGTCTGGGAGTGCCCAGGAAAGGTTGGAGACTGACTTAAGCTGAGGGGAAAGGGGCAGTCTGAGAGAACTTCACAGAGGAGGTGACATTTAATCAGGGCCTTGAAAAGAGAGTAGGTGGAAAAAAAGGAAGAGCTGCTCCAGACAGAGGAGTCACTGTGAGCAAAGTCAGGGAGGCTGGGAGAGCTGGCATGTGCCGGGGAGTGGGCACAGCCATTTGGCTGAAGCATGGGACATGAGGGGACCCAGCAGGCAAGGCCAGCACTGCCATGCCAAGGGTGTGGTCTTTACTTATACCAAGGGCAGAGATAGAAGAGCCAGTGCTGGGCAGTGCCCATGGGTGCTCAGGGTACCCTTGTCCGCGTCTGTCTCTTCCCCAGACCCCGCCCAGCTAAGGCTCCCCAGCCCCCAGCTGGGCCCCGAAAGCCAGCACAGAGAGGACATGGACTTGGTATACTCTGTTCACCAACTTGCATGGCCCCGGCCTGTCTTCCAGAGACAGTGAACATGCAGAAGCCTGGCCCTGAAGGAGGATGCCAGGCTGAGCTGCAAGGGCCCCTCCTCCAAGCCAGCTGCCGGCACAGGGGCCAGGGAGCCATCCCAGGAGGGTGTGCTGAACAGATGCCTATTGGGTGGGGACGAGTGCTGGCAGCTCTGCTCTCCTGGCTGCTGCCCTGCCAGTGTCGGGAGAGCATGCCAAGCCCACAGGGCCTCCATGAACCTTGGTCCAGCCCTGTGGTGCACCCCATCTCATGGTGGTACAGCTTGGTCCTGGTGCCAAGATGACACCCTCAAAGGACACAGCGAGGGGCCAAGGACCTGCCATGGGTCAGGCCCCTCACACATAGTGTCTTTGTAACTTCTCCCGACAGCTCTGTTGTGACAATGTCCAATAGTTAGTGATTGTGTCCTATAATGATGGAGGTTCTTTTCCCCGTTTGGCAGGTAAGGAAGCATATGCTCAGCTGGCTAAGTGGCTGGCTCAAGGTCATACCCCATGAAGTGGTAAAGCTGGGACTTGAACCTGCTCATCTGGCCCCACGATCTGTCCACTGCATGAGCCCATCTTATCTCCCTGACAGGAGGGCTCCTCATCAGGCTCCCCAGTCCCTCTCCCCTCCTTGCCTCGTGCTGCCCCTCCAGTCTGAGCAACACCTTAGGGCCCTCACTCTCTTCAGTCTTGTCCTCTCCATGGTGGGGAGTCCCCGAGGGCAGCCCGTCTCTTCCCCAGCAGGGCTGAACACGGGTCTGGGGCGCAGACTGGGGCTGTGGCAGAGGCCAGGCACGCACTGACCGTCTTTGGGACGGGTGTGGAGTTGGAGGCAGGACAGAGCTGAGGAGCTCAGGGCCTAAGACCTTCAGTCAGAGAGAGGAGGCAGCAGGACCCACACAAAAGAAAGGCAGAGGGAGAACATGGATGGGAGTGGACAGGGAGGCCTCTTAGAGAGGACAAGGCTGGCAGAGCTGGGCAGGGGTGGAACGTGAGCTTGCAGAGGGCAGGGCCACTGGCCTGGGCAGAGGGGGCTGTCATACAGGCATGAGCAAGGAACCTGGAGCAGACTCCTTCCCTCGGGGCCCAGCCCCTCTTGCCCAGAAGGGTCTCATCTTCTCCAAAGCCCCCTCTCCCCTTGTGGCTTCCTGAGCGGATGACAAATCCAGTCTTTCCTGGCAGGTGGCCGAGGCTGCTGAGACACACTGCAGGCTCCCAGGAATACCATCTGTCCCAGCTCTGGGGGGAGCCCCCACCCCATGGGGAATGCCATGGCAATAAATAAATTAATAATGACTTTCCAGGCCTCCCCTGCCTCCCTTCACCAGCTCCCGGCAGCAGGACCCACTCCCACTTGGAGGACTGTCCTCAGGGGCTTGGCCCTATGTCTCAGCGGGGAACCACGCTGAGCCCCTGCTGTAAGCCAGGCCCCACGTGGGCATCTCTTGTCTTGCTCAAGGGCAGAGAAAGAGTGAGGCTTGAACCCGAGACACATCTGGGCTCCACTCTCAGCGTTGCCCTGATCCGCTCACTGCCTGACCCCTCTGGGCCTCAGCTTCCCCAAATGTAAAAGGGGGATAACAGCGGCCCCAACCTCATGGGCTGTTGTAAGAATTAAACGATGTGTCTGAAGCTCCTGGCACACAGGAGGGGCTGATACAAGCAGCATCTTTCTCTGCCTCTCAGCCCAGCCTGGGCAGACTCATGCTGTTCTGGCTTCACGGTCCGATTTACACACACAGCACACACACACACCCTCCTTCTCTGTGCCAATCTTTGACATCCACAGCCCACCCCATGTTTGCTCCGCAATGGCCCTCTGAGCATTGAAGATTCCTACGAGGCACCCCAAAGATATGATCGGGGGCTGGGCATGGCACCTCTCATTCAAAGGAAAGGCACTGACTGAGCCCTGACCAAGTACCCATCAGAGGATGGTAGAAGCTTCAGGAATGAAAAAGGCAGAGTCCCCAGGCTCGAGGAGCTCACAGTGCAGAGAGGAAGACAAGCCAGACATATGTACAGAGTCACAAGATGGAGAAACAGGGTGCCACAGCACAGTGGGCAACAGACAGCAGAACGCCGCAGCACCTGACACCAGGGCAGAGAGCTCAGAGGAGGGAGCGTGAGCGAGCTTGGACCCAGTCAGGGGCAGGGAGGACTTCCTGGAGGAGGGAGGCTAGAGCTGAGCCCAGAAGGATTTAGGAAGGTGAGGAGGGAAGAGGCCAGTGAGAGCAGTTTGGTAAGGGGCAGGAATGGATGAAGGAGGGACTGTGGCGAGGCTGGGGCTGCAGAGGGGCTGCAGGATGGGGAGCATGGAGAATTTTTGAGCAGGAGAGTGACAAGTTCAGGCCTGTGTATTAGAGAGATCCTTCTGGCAGCCACGTGGAGGCTGGGGGCAACTGACAGCCAGCAGCAGGTGAGTGCCCCAGGGAGAGATGACAGGTCCTGGGCTCAAGTAGGCAGCAGGAACCAAGAGGAGAAGAGGTACTCAGGGAACACTTAGGGCAGAGAATCAACAGCGAATTGTTGGGTGACAGTGGGGAGGACGAGGGCAGAGTCTGAAATGACTCCCAGGTGAGTTGGCAGGAGGAGGAACCCTCAGTGGGAGGGAACCCCAGGCTGGGTACGCAGAGGGTGAGGGGAAATGGTCTTGACATGGGGTGACCCTAGGCTGGAAGGGGTGGGGCTGGGATGCGACTCCAGCCTCCCAGTCCTCCCGGGGTGAAGGCACCGCTCAGACTGACCTTCAGCCTGCGCCCCCACCCCCCAAGCCCACCCGCATCTCCCTCCACTGAGCTCTCACCTCCAGTCGGTCGTCTCTACTCCCTGGGGGTTCGGGCTCCTTTGCAAGGGGGTCCCGGCCGGCTGCAGAGACAAGAAGGCCAGGGGCTGAGGCCTGCCAGGCCTTCTCTCCTTCTTCCCAGCCTGCCCCCCAACCCCCATCAATCCCCAGCAAGCCCCCACAGGTGGCATCCACCTCCAGGGATCCTTGCCTGGCTGCACCCTGCTCTCTCCCCAGAATCTCTCCTTGCTCTCTGCTTGCCAAGGGCACTTCTGGCTCTGCCACATGCTGGTGCTGTTCCTCAACTCTGGGAACAAAGCCATGTTCCTTCTCTCTGCCTAGGGCTCCCTAGGAATGGCAATGACCACATCTTCACCCGTTCTGACGCCCCCTCCACTTCTGCTTCTCTCCAGGGAGCTCCACTACCCTCTCTGAGGCTCAGTCTCCCTGTCTGTAAAATGGGATCTGTGATGTCCCCCTCACCCCGTCACCGGGCCTCCACAGCAAGTTGGGCCTTTGCTCACAAACAACCAAGGGGCTCCTGCTCGGGGCTGCTGTGAATCCCAAATGAATATGAGCACATGTGTGAGCCCCCACCCCCAGCTTGGCACCCAGTCATCTGGGCTCTGCGTGGAACCCCCAACCTGCATCCTACCAGCACCATTTGCACAGCTCCGTGAATGCCGGCAGCAGAGACATTGCCACAGCAACCTGGAGACACACCAGGGACTTGCTCACTTGTCCTCAGGCAGTCCAGCACCCGGGCGGCATTCAGAAGCCCCAGCCTCTCTGAGAGACACTGCCCAGGGCTGGCTGCGGGCTCCTGCCCCTCCCCGCCCCCACCCACAAGCCTTCCCTGGCATCGGACAGGCGGTGGGATATTCTGAGCCTGGCTTCATTCCCGTCAGCTGCTGGCCGCCATGCCAGCCTGGCGCGGGTGCAGGGGCTGATTTGATTTGGCAGCTTTGGAATCGTGTGGTGGGGACTGGAGGGGGAGGGGGATGAGACACCCATCCCTGCTAGGAAATAAACAGCCTCAGGCGCTCAGCAAGCTGGGGAGAGGGCACAGTTAGCACAGGGGTGCTTCTGGGTTCCCCACCTGGTTCCTCCTCTTCTCGCCCAGGCCCTGATACCTGCCCACGACTGCTGGAATCTCTGGCTCTCCTTGGGTTGACCGTAGGGATGACAGTAGCTGCACCTGCTGTGTGGATGCTTGTAGATGCTTGTAGTGTGGCTGTGGCGGGTGTCTGGTTGCCCACATGTCCCTGTGGCCTGTGAGGTCTCCTCTCTTAGCTGCGCCTGCAGCTAGGACTGAGTGTCACCCAGGGTGACTGGGTCTATGTGTGGAGTGATGGTCTACATGTGGTCATCTCCCACAGTGACCATGGCCATGTGGCTGGGCCTCTACAAGGGACTGACTGCAGCCCAGGGCGTGACGAGGTCACCCACGTGCCTGATGCTACTGCAGGGCCTGGTATGCATTGGCTCTGGCCTGTTCCTTCCCTCTGTGCGATGACCCCACTAACCTGGCCATGTCCATGTCCGGCAGAGGAAATGACGAGGGCTGAGATAAGTGCCTGACCCCAAGGCCCGTCCCTTTTGTCCACAAAAACTGAGCCTTCTTTTCCACCCATAGCCAGATGGTCTACCCACCGAGCCGCCTGGGGACAGCCCCCACCCCTTCCCGTGAGAGGAGGCAGCGCTGGCGTCGGTGGATTCTCCGGCTCCTCACTCGGGCCTTCCACCGCTCCTGGGAGAGGCTCCTGCCCACTCATCTCCACCGACTTCTGGTTCCCCTCCACCTGATTTCAGGTGTGGGGAAAGTGACAGGATGAGGGGAGTCTCGCCCAGGCATTCACAGCTGGGATTCCGTAATCCTGCCCCACCTCGGTGTTTACCACCCTCCTACCTCCTGCTGCTGCCAGGATGCCCCAGGATGCTCCCGGACACCCCAGGAATCTGCAACAACCCAGCAATAAGCTGCTGGTGCCCTGAGGACCCGGACCGCACAGCCCCTGGTTAGGGAACTGCTGCTGGGGAACCAGGGGTTCTGATCCTCTGACCTCCACACTGTGGGGTCAGACTAAGACCCTAGTCCTAAGGGGCCTACAGGCCAGGGCTGTGCCCCAGACACCAGGCAGGGAGATCAGGGTAGGGTGGAGCCTGCTTTGGGGAAGACAAAACCGCTCATCTGTCACCGCCTCCCCATTGTACCAGTAGCACGGATCCTCCGGGAACTTCAAGGCGCTCCCCACCCAGCCACAGGAAGCTGAGCACCTCCTGGAGACACTGAAGGAGTGGCCCCAGGGACTGAGGGGGAGACTCAGCCCTGCCCTCGGGGTCACAGAGGAGGAACCAAGGCTCACAGAGCTCAGATGTCACAAAGGGGCTAGTGGGATGGAGACAGTCTACAGAGGGCCTAAGGGGCTTCCTGAAAGAGGTGTGAGAGGCCTCACAGGAAGAGGAGGACGCCAGGTTCCAGCGTGGGCTCCTAACTGTGATCAGGGATTTGCATATAATCATGACGTACTTGCATGTGTCTGTGTGTCCATGTGCATGGGTGCACGTCCCAGTCATGGAGGTCTGACCTCTGGTCTGTGTCCCAAGGGCAGTGTCTGTCCAAGGTAGAGGTCAGCCAGGCAGCAGGTATATAGTGAAGGAGAGAAGATCTGGGGAGAGGAAGGGTGGGCACCCAAGTGCAGTGTGCCCATGCCCCAGGGGCGGAAGGAGCACAGTACTGAGCTCTGCCACAACCTACTGTGCAACTTTGGACAGGACCTTCCTCTCTCTGAACTGGTTTCCTCATCTGCAGAATAAGAGGGCTGCACCTGGTGATCTCTGAGGGCCCTTCCAAGTCTAACAGTCGTTTGAGAGAGGCTTACATGCACCAGAGCCAGAGAGGAGACTCAGGAATGGGGAGAGAGCCCCAGGGCAGGCGGAGACAAGAGCAGGATGGGACAGCAGGAGGAAGCGGTGGCCGAGAGAAGAGAGCCCAGGGAGGCACACTGTGGGCCGGGCAATCCTCAGACTGAGACAGGAGAGGGGAAGCAGTGGAGCTTTGTGGAGGACAGGGAGCAGCTGTCACCACCCCCCTGCTTCTGGACTGAGGGAGAAGACAGAGGGGTGATGGACAAGGCTCTGCCCCTAACCTGAGTCGCCTCCACTCCTGCTCCCCAGGTGGCCCAGGGGGATGTGGGAACCCACAGCAGTGAGAGCATCAGAACTGGGAATTCAGGCCCTGCTGTGCTGTGTGACCTGGGCCAGCTCCGATCTGTGAACCCACCAGGCTGGGGAAGCCCTCAGACTCGTGCTGGTGTAGTGGGCTTCTAGGGACTCAGCAGGATGGGTACTCTAGAAGGACGAAGTCCTCCCCTTGAGCCCAGACCCCTCCCCAGCTCTGGCCTGGGTGCAAGGCATGGGCAGGACACAGGAGGCAGCAAGATACTGGACCACTGGGCTGGCCTTTTGCCAGGATGGGCTGTGGGCCTGCGACATAGGGGAGGACCTATCAGCACTTCCAGCCTCTGCCTGGGACCTCCCTGCCTTGACCCTTTCTCACTGTCCCCTCCTCCTCAGCCTGTACTGAGGGAGTGCTGATGGGACGCCACTGGCTGCTCTGGCTTCTGCCCTTGTCTGAGCCCTTTGTACTCGGGGCCCTCACAGGCAGGGGTTCGTGCGTTTCCATGTCTGTGTCCAGGAAGTGCTCATGTCCTGTTTTCCCCCTCAGGCCGTGCTGTCAGGGAAGGGGCGGAGGTGAGCAGGCCTCTCCTTCCTCCACTGTGGCCATTTCTGCCCAGACACTTTGGGGGCTGGGAGAGAAAAGGGTACTCACCCCTCTCTCTGCCATAGTCTGAAATGCTGGAGGCATGGAGACAGGGTTGAAGGGAAGGACCCCCTGGCCCTGCAAGCTTAGAGAGTGGCAGATCTCTCACATGCACACACACTGGTTCTGCTGTGGCGGGAGAGACAGCCTGTGTGACTCGGGCTGAAAGGGTCTCCTCTCCGTTCTCCTCCAGTGCCAGCCCAGCCCCTCCTCCCCTCCCTCACTGGGGGTGGGGGCAGAGCCCACCATGCCAAGCTATCTGTCTCCATTGCATCTTGTTATGTTTTTAATAACTGAACATTGACATTAACAAGGCAGGTGGTTGCAGCTCTTCCCAGCAGCCCCATTTAGAATCATTGAATCATCAAGTCATCAAATCCTAGAATCCTGGATTCACAGAATGTCCGTATCTTAAGCTCCTGGAGCCTCAGCATCTTAAAGTCACAGAATGTCGCCATCACACAACCACGCATCCACACAGCTCCGGCTGGGAGCTGAGAGTCACCAGAATCGTCCCAGTTAGAGCCCCACAAACGGACAATTCCAGATTCTCAAAGTCATACACCCCTAGAGCTAGAGCTTATATATCCCTTGGAGATACTGACCCCCAACTTCCTCCTTTTAAAGGTGAGGAAATGCAGCCCAGAAAATGGGCTTGTGCAAGTTTACTGGGGCGCAGGGAGCCAAGTAATGCCCCACCGGAGATTGCAAGACTGGACATCCACGTTCCCGTGTTCCGGGAAACAGCATAACTTTTAAATTCTGAAATACCAGTACTTATGTTGGGGTGAGGCTGTCCTCCTCACTCTCACTCCCTGCCCTCCCCGAATCTTCCTGCCTCTCCCCACTGTCCCCCTCCCTGAGCCCACACCACACAGTCTCAGCCCCTCTCACTCTCAGCTCCTGCAACTCTCTTGCCCTTCATGTCTCTCATCGGCGCCCCCACATACAGGCAACCATGGATCAGGGTGCACAGAGCCAGGTCCCTCAGGGTGGGGGACAAGAAAAGCAAAATGTCTGCCCCTGAGGCCACCAGCCATAGGGCAGGCTCCCCGAGGAAGGAGTCTGGCAGCTCCTCTCTAGGGAGCAGCACAGGGAGGTCCTGGAACCCCAGGGTGCAGCCACATCACAGCAGCTTCCAGGGAGCTGGATCCGAAATTGACGGAAGCAGCTGACGCCTACAATTTACATTAGAACAATCACGTATGTTCAGCATTTTCATAAATTTACATTTTTACTCGTTTTGGAATGCGCTCAGACATTTTTTGATTTGGATTTTTATTAAGTATTACATTTCACAGACTCTTTTAATTATTGAATTCTGAACATTCGTTGCCAGGGCAGATTCTGAGTTCCACCAAGTTACAGGTGAGGCTAGCAGTCCTGAGTAGGGTTCAGGTCTCTGGTTAGCCTCAAAACGCGTGGCCTCCTAGGACACCTCCTGAGACCACTGGGTTCTTAGAAGGCCCTGACACAGGCCCAGGCATCTTCCCTCCTGGGCCACTCAGTGCCTGCACAACACCCACCCAGACACCAGCAGGGCAGCATTCTCCCTCTCCCTCCACCTCTGCAGCTGGCCGGCCCCCTGCTCTATCCTTCAGACACTTTCCTGTCCAGGCCTCATCACCCCCTGCCTGGACCACAGCAGCCTCCACCTAGGTCTCCACCCCTTGGCCCAGGGAGCTTCCTAACACAGAGGTCTCATTGGTCACATTCCTCCTCTCAAGTCTTCCCCCAGTGCCAGGTTCCCTCTGGAAAAAAGTCCATGGTGCAAGTCCTGCCAGCCTGGCCCAGCCAGCTGCGGCAGCCCCGTCCCTTGTCTTCTGCCACTCCCGTCCATCCCAGACTTGGCCCAGGGTCCAGCCCTATGGGGGGCCAGCCACTGTCTCTCCTCTCTCTCTGCACCAGCAAGCCCTCACAGTTGCCATCCCTCCTCTGTCCAGAGCTGCGTCCTGGCTTAGCCCTCAGCCCTCAGATTTGTTTTCTCCTGGAAGTTCCCCAGCTTGCCCTTCCCCTCCCACTCTGGGCTGAATTAGGGGCCCCTGCTCTTTCCCACGTAGTCCCTGAGTTTATCCCCTTCATTCCCTCCCACACACTCTCCCAACATCCTGATTTTCCTCCCTGCCTCAGCCCTGGTGCCTAGGTCTGTGCTCCCTGCCACGGGGCTGATGCAGTGTCACTCAGACTTGGGGAAGGTGCAGGGAACTTTGAGGCCCGCATCCTGCTCATCTCTACCCACCCTCTCTGTTGAGCACATAGCAGATGCTCACTAATGTCCGCCTATAAAGGCCTGACAGTATGCATGTGTAGCTTGGACAGGAAGGGCAAAGGTGCTTGGAGGAAGTGAGAATCCCTGGGCTGGGCTGGGGGCTTCCTGGAGGGCATCTGGGAGGATCTTCCACATGTCAGTCCTAAGGCAACTTAGGCAGCTGGGGACAGGCTGCAGGAGGTACCCAGGCCAACCCTAGGGCCACAAGAGCAAACCATTAGAGTGGGACCAGGGTCTGCAGTGAGGGAGACTCAGTGCCCCAGGCCCAGGGCTCTGGAGGGGCTGGCTATGCATTCAAGGAAGACTTCCTGGAGGAGGGGCTATTTCTGGCTGTTTTCGGGCAAGGAAGAAGGTAGAGCTGAGTCAGGTTGGAGAAAGTGGTGAGGCACAGGGACCTGAAAAAGAACGCTTTGTCCTTTCTTGTCATTTACCCTTGGGAGGTCAAGGTCAGGAAGGTGGGAGGGTGGGCAGGAGGAACAAAGAAGGTTGAGGCAGAGTGGAGATAACATTGGTGTCGACACCATGGTCAGGACGGGTAGGGATGGCTGGGGCTGGCAGGGAGCAGGTTCCCAGCTGTGGCTGGGAAACATTTCCTGTCTCCTTGCCAGGGGGGTCATTAATAATCGTTTACCCGCCACAGGCAGCACGGAGGCCAGCCAGGGAGCAGCATGGTGCTGGGGCCAGAGCCCAGCCTGGTGGCCAGAAGAGCTGTATTCCGGTACCAGCCCTGCTACCTCATTGTGAGACCTGGACCAGCCACCTGATCTCTCTTGCTCTCTGGGAATGACAGTAAAAGGACAGTCTGGTGAGGATGCTGCCTTAAGTCCCCTCCCCGCTCTGGGCCTCAGTTTCCCTAGATGGCAGCAGGGTTGCCAGCCCTGCAGGGCAGTTATGGACAACTGCTGCTAGATATGAGCATCTGGATTAGCCAAGCCAAGATCAGGACGCACGAGATGGGTAGAGGAAAGGCCCAGACACCGCCTCCGCAGGGCTCATGTTTGGCAGGAGCCAGCCCCAGCACCGTGGGATGCACACATGGGGCCTCACAGAACCAGGTGCACCAGGTGGGGGGAAAACCCAGAAGGGAGGGTCAGCTGCCCAGGACCAGGGAACTGACTGTGTGGCTGGACACAGAAGGTGGGAGTCCCATGAAGCCAATTTGGTCACCACTATGACCCCAGGACTTAAAACTGTGCCTGCCTGGTACACAGCAGGTGCTCAATAAATACTTTAGACAAGTAAATGAGTTACTCTGTTGAATGAGACATTTGTGGAAAGGACCTTGGAATTTGGAAAGAACTGCTTAAAAGATAATGATGATGATGACAATAATGACAATGACAATAATTCTGGCCAAAGACAATGGGATGGAAAAAGGTGACGTGAAAGCTTGAGAAGGCTGGAGGCCCAGGGATGGCCATGCAAAGCCAGGTAGTATTGCTTGGGGAGGGGCCAGCTGCCTTCAAGATTCCTTTTGCTAGTTGGGCCAGAATGTTCCTCAGCCTCAGAACACATTTCTCTGCCCACTCCAAGACCCCCTTCAAGGCCCAGCTCACCCCCTTCAATGCCCATTCACATCAGAGAACCTTCTGGCACGTGATACTGAAGCATCAACCCCAGCCCTTCCCCAAGACTAATGTGGATGTGTCTCGGTGTCTTCCAATCTTAAGGAGTCCTGGACTTTCGTCCTCTCCAATACCTGTCCACAGCCTGCCTAGCAAGGTTTTCCCATAGCTTTCTCTGGAGGGTATGACCTGGCTCCTCCTACTGACTGCATCTCCCCATGACATGAGGGTCCCCCAAAGTCCAACCAGGTCTCCCCTTTCAGAAAGGGTCTCTGTTAGGACAGGACTATTTCCCCCCCATCAGATGTGGGGTCAACAAAAATAGAGAGAGATCAAGGTCTTCCAGGTTGTCTCCTAGCCCAGGGGTCCTCCGTGGGGGCTGCAGCCACAGAGAGAAGGGAAGAGGAGAAGTGTGCTTGGAGAAGGGGTGCTTGGCTGCTCAGCACCCATAAGGTGACATGAGCCATGGGCCACCACGGACTAAGACCACACAGTTGGCAAACTTGTCCAACTTCACTCCCAGCCCAAGCTGCTCTTGCACCAAGAGGCGCCACTGGAGCTACCACCAGGCCTCACTGCCTGTCCCTGGCCCTCCCCTCCCCTCGGCAGAGCACCATGAGGTGGCAGTAAGCACAGGGACCTCACCCACACGTGCATCCTCTCCCGGCCCCAAACACCACCAGTCAGGCTAAAAGGAAAAGAACAAAGGTTCCCTGACCGCGACATCGCCTGCCGCCTGGCTGTCCAACGCCTGCTCAGCCGGAAACCCAAAACAAAGGCCTTGGTCAAAGCGAGGAGGATGAAGGGCAAAGGGTAGGGGCAGCCTGGGCTGGGGGGCATGCAAGAACGTCACAGGCCATCTCTGGGGACCTAACTGGGAGGGGAGCAAAGACAGGGCAGCAGCCAAGCCCGCCTTGCACACACACGTCACTCCACAAACATTTATGGGGCACCTGCTATGTTCCCCACAGCCCAACATTACAGACCTCATTCCTTCCACCACACACCTTCCGCACACGCTTCCTTACCTGCCACGGCAAATCCTACAGCCCTCAACACCCCACCCCGTCCCCTAGCTCACTGGACGCCCCTCACTCACTCCTCACCACACATGCAAACGGCTCACAGGAAGAAAAGGTCACACAGTCCAGACCTCACACCAAAAAGTCACACAGCCACACACCCACACTTCACACCACACTCACACCCAGTCTCCCACCATGCACCTCACGCACATCTCCCTCACCTCCCAACCACAGACGTATGCATCCAATCAAATTCAACACACATATCACCCAGACTCAGACACATGCGGACACACCCTGCATAGGTAATGCGCACACCTAATGCCACATGTGTGTGTGGGCATACATAGCCCCTCAGCATAGACAGCCCTGGTGGCACACTGCCTCCTTCCATCCCACCCCATGCGCGCGCGCAAACACACACACACACACACACACACACACACACACACACACACTTGGTTAACTGGCTCCTGGCCCAGGACCCCTCAGCTCAGGCTGTACCCTTTTCTGTGCAGAGTTGCAGAAACGGCCATCACACAGATACATGACACCCAAACACCAACACACAGGTTCTAATATGTATATTCCCCAAGCAAACCCAGGGTGTGCCACAGTGGCTCTAAGCCAGTCACCTAGGCTGCAAACACACACAGCCCCCCAACTCCTCTCTGACAAGACATCCAGTGGAACCTATCAGGCCCCCACAGTGGCCCTTCCTGGCTATACATGACCACATATACAGCCCCCATGCAAGCTGCCCCCACAACTCCACCCTACAATGACAGTCATCCAAACACACGCACACAAGTTCCCTACACACACAGCAGTCACACACCCAGCTAGCACTCCACACCCACAACACAGCAGGCCACCTTCCCCATCATCTTCCCACACATAATCCCCCTCACGAGGACACAGTCAGACTTGACACAACACACATGATTACACACAAGGCACACCCAACATGCACAACCCAGTCCATGCTACACACACATGGAAACACTCATGCAGACACATGCACCCCAGACTCACCCCACCACAGGTGACTGGCAGGCAGCAGGTTGCAGTCTACTCCTCTCCCCCATCCCAAGCCCAACTGCCCCTGTCAAGACCAGGGCAGCGGGATGGGGGCTTTGTAAGTTACAAACACCAGTGCCCCACGACGGGAACCCCACCTGCCTCAGATCCCTGGGCACCACTCAGGGGCAGCACGCTCCATGTTCAGGCCTTTCCACCTGAGCCCACAGCACACTGTGCCTCAGAACAGGGGGACGCTGGCCCTGCACTCTGAGCCTGCCCCCTCCTCACTCCAAAGCAGAGGCAGATATAAGGGGAAGGGATGACCACAGAGAAAGACCTCAAAACAAAGATAGAGACCTAGGGAAGTTGGGGAGAGAGACAGATAGGCCAAGAGAGGTGGGCACACAGGGCAAGAGACCAAAGGAGAGAGAGAAGCTGAAGGGCAGAGAGAGCCTGGAGAGACTTGGAGAGAACCCAGAAGAGAAACCCAAGGAATGCAGTGGGACCACCGCATCTGGAGAGAAACGAGAGGGAGGCGGAGACCAGAAGGAAAAGACCAGGGGACCTCACATACAGGAGGGAGGAAAGGACTAAGGTGGGGGGTCCTGTAGAGGAGGCCAGCGAAGCCCGGATGGAAAGAGGGCTTTGGACTCTGAGAGGTCCGGCTGACTGAAGTCTAGATGTTTCAGTAGTAATCTGGATGGGTGCACAGTTGAGGCTGTGGTGTGGAGCTTGGGGGGCTTGGGGTGAGGCCCAGCTCTGCAGTGGGGTCCCAGCAGAGAGCTGGGGGGTCAAGTGCTCTGGGTGTGCTAGAATCCCACATGTATAGCGAACGTTCAGAGGCTTGGGCAGGGGTCAGCCACTTATCTGGGGGAGGGGGCTGAGGCTTAGGGAGAGCTCTCAAGTGTGGACTGGGGTCCCACTGTGGATTGGGAGTTCAGTGCTCGGGGTGGACTCCAGTCCCGGATCCGAATGGGGTTCAGAGTCTGGGGTGGCGTTTGGACTGTGAGCTGGGGCTTCAAGGGCTCGGAGTATGAGCTGCAGTCCCAGCACAGGAGTAGGATTCAGAACTAGGGGAGGGTTTCTTGCCTCGGGTTCAGGAGGGGGGTCCAGAGGGTTCGGACCAGGGTGGACCACAGGGACTGCATGCTCCGTGGAGGACCCGGCCCGGCACTCGCCGGACACCCGGTTCCCCTGGTGCCCAGAGCGGGGCCCCCCTACCTGCAGGCTGTCGGCGCATGGCTGCGGCGGCGGCTCGTCCGGCTTGAGGAAGACCTGCTGGCCCCGCCTAAGGAATTGGACAACAGCGATGAGGATGTGGTGCAGCACCAGGACCATGCTCGCAGCCACCCGCCCGCCCGCCGGCCCGGCCGCTGCGCTGGGTCAGCGCGTCCGCAACAGCTTCGCCGGGTCCGCGCGAGTGTCCGCCCCGGCCCCGCCCCGGCCCGCCCCCGGCCCTCCCCCAGGCCGCCCGGCCCCGCCCCCTCCCGCTGCGGCGGACAGCACCTCTCAGCCCTTCGGGTCTCGGACCCCACCAGAGTCCCCCTCGGCTCTCGCCTCCCCTCTCGCCCCGCTCCCTAGATTCCCCCCATTCCTCCAGCGTGTCTGCTATTAGGATCCCCGCCAGATAGCAGGCTCTCAGCCTTCGCTCCCCTCCCGTGCCCGGCCGCCCTCCTCTCGCTATCTCCGAGCCCCCACCCGGTCTGATCGCGTCCTCTCCCCCCACCACCACTCTGAGTCCCGGAGCTCTGCCAGAGCTCCGGGGCAAGAGACCAGCGCAGTGGCGGGGGGAGGGGGGTAAGAAGAAGGGTACGGGGCGCGGACTACAGGAACTCTGGGCTTGCTCCTCTCCCTCACCCCAGGAGGAAAGGGGATGTCAGGGAGAATTTCAGAGGTCGCTCCGACACGGACAGGCCCTGGAGCAGCAGCAAATCTCCCAGGGAGACACGTGCACACAGACACAGGAGCGCACACGCGGTCAGGCGCACCACTACGGAGAGGGGACAAGAGCACTGGGCACCCAGGACTGGGCAACCAGGTCTGCATCGGAGTCCCCGGGGGCCAGAGAGGACGCAGGCCCCAGGGCCACACAGTCCACAGTTCCGCGGTGGGACTCGTGCGCCCGGAGCGCATTTCTCCGCAGAGCGGCCTCTGGGTTCAGGCGCCTGCGGCAGCCGTGACGCTCCTGCGCCCCCTGCTGTCGCTTCGCGGCCGCGCAGCCCGGCCTCAGTTGCCATCTGCTTGGCGCGGGGAGGGGGGTCACTGGGGTCAGCTCCCCGCCTGGACTGACCCGGTTCTTAGCCTGTGCTTGGCATGAGAGCGGCTGAGGAGATGGAACGTGTCTGGATCGAGGGTGCGCTTGAGTCTCGCCCAGCCTATGCCGGCCACTTGCTACATGACCTTGGTCATATCCCCTCCCGTTTTCTGGGTCTCAGTTTTCCCATCTCCCTCACAGGACTGCCAAGAAGACAAAAGCCGGGAATGGTGGGAAGGCAGAGTCCCCTGACAGCCCTCACTGCGGTCTGACCTGAATCCTCCCCACTGCACTGCCCACCCCTCTCTCTGCAACTGCCCTCCCAACTCTTGCAGGGTGACTCAGTGAACCCCCAGCCTCCCAGCCTCCCCACCTCACTTGGGTGATTCATCAGGGCCCTTTCTCCCTGGGGAGTGATTTTCTCAATGTTGAGTCACTGAGCCTAGTCCTGGACATAGTCCAGGCACCTGGCACACAGACTTGGCAGAGTCCAGGCCATCCCACCAGCTCAGGGGGTGGCTCTCCATGCTACTATTTCTCCCACCCTTCTTTCTGAAGATCAGCTCTAGACATGCTTCCTTCCCTGCTCAAACCCCTTCAGTGGCTGCCTACTACCAGCACAATAAAGCCTGAACCCTCAGCCTGGCATGCCAGACCCTGTAAACTGAACCCTGACTTGTTTATAGAGCTTTGACTCCCCTTCCCACCATTACTTAAATTTATATCTTGCTCTACTTGATCAGGGACTGACTGACTCATTCTCACCTCCAGGCCTTTACCCGTGCCACCCCTCCCCCAGTGCCCTGCCAGATCCTTTCAGCCTGCTTATCATTCAGGGGCCATTTGAAGGCCCACCTCTTCCAGGAGGCCTTCCCTGGATACTATCTTAATCCTCTGGGTAGCGCTTTCTGTGTCTTTCCAGGAAGTCATGTCTGGGGACTTAGGGAAAGGTGGGGAGTAAATGATCTGGCCAAGTCAATGTATTTTACTGCATCTTAAAAACACAGGCAATCTGTCCTACTTATTAACTCTGTAGAAAACATTATATGGGCTAAGATGTGTAAAGGCTCTGGCCCCCCAGAAAGCTTCCTTTTCTTTTTTTGGACTCAATTTTCTCCTCTGTAAAAGAGGATGACCAAGGGAAGGGCTACTGTAAGGACTAAGTCTGAGTCCTGAGCTTGGTGCACAAATCTCTTGGTAAATCCTGAACATGTGTCACTGGCTCAATCCTGGACTCTGGATCACTTGGGTGGGACACAGGTGCCCAGGAGGTATCTGTTATGGCCACTGGCCAGAGCTACTTGTTCTTCAGGGGAGTCCATCTCAGACTCAGCAATCAAAAGCCAACCCTGGCCTGGCACAGCCACTATCTATCCCGGGCTCCCAATTCTAGGCATGACCTCCACAGCACTCACTTCTTGAGAAGTTATTTATTAAATCTTACTTGAGTCTCTCATATTTCAGCTCACTGGCTGGGATATCAGGAACATGCTCCACATCTCTCTCAACTCAGAGATTCTCTCTGTGTCAATCTTTCAGAGTCGAGCATTCCTCAGGAGTTTGAGTCCTAACTCTATCATAGACTTACTGTGTGATGCTGGACAAGCCACAGTTCCTTTCTGAGCCTCAATTTCCCCATCTGTGAGATGCTATTACTCTAGATTCAATAAATAAGCAAACTTCTTTCTTTCAGCGCTTGGTAGGACGCAGAGCCCTTTCACAAACATCCTCTCATGCAACCCTGGAAATTCCCCAACCAGCCCCTTCCCAGAGGGGGCAACCAAGGCTCCTTGAGGTGGCACATTTAAAGGCCTTGCCAAGCAGTCACAGCTAGGAAGTGACCCTGTTCCACTCCCAGGTGGATCCCTGCCCTCACTCCAGCTCTGCATTCTGTGAGCCTGTGCTGGCCTCTCACCCTGGCTCATGTTAGAATCACTTGGGAGCATTTAAAAATGCTGATGCCTGGAACCCTGGCCCAGATATTTTTAAATGTTCCCAGGTGATGCTAATTTGCTGCCAAGTCTGAGAACCCCGGATGAGATGTACATTCTGCCTGGCTCGCCTCTAGACACGAGAGTCCAGGGCTGGCCCCCAAGGGCTAAGTGTGTACACCGGGGACTGGGAGACTTTAACATTTATTGAGCATGTACTATGTGCCTCACATTTCATCTTCTCAACATTATATGGTAGGATCTATTATTAGCCACATTTGACAGATTAAGGAAAACTGAAGTGCAGAGAGACTAAGTAACTTGCCCATAGTCACACAGCTGGTATTAAGTAGCAGAGCCGAAATTCCAATCCAGGCCATCTGGCTCCAGTCTGTGCCTTAAATTCATGCCCTGCTTCTTGATCAAAAGCAGGTAAGAAAAACAGATTTTCTCAGCTCTCCTTTTGTCTCCAACAACGCGGTGGCTAAGAGTCCTACTATACCAGTCCCTGCACCCTCTCCCCATTTCTAACACCAGAAAGCCTACGCCTGCTCCAGCTGTCCTCCCAGCTCCAGCTCAGGAATGCCTGACCCAGCCCCTCTAGCCACCTCTTTTTCCCTCCCCACCTCAGGGACCACTTGGCCTGTGTCTAGTGGCCCAGCTGTCCCAGACTGGGTATTTCAGGAAAAGGTGACTCAGCTGATAGCCTACCCGACCTCAGGCCCTGTCCAGGGACCAGCCCTGCCTTGTTCCTATTAATAATGATGCCTCCCATTGGTGGGACCTTGTGCTTACAAAAGACTTCCTTACCGAGGCCCCATCCAACAGCCCTAGGAAGCACCACTTTAGCCCCATTTGACAAAGAAGGAAATGAGGTTGAGAGAGATGTAGACATTTACCCAAGATTACCCAGTGGTTAGTACAGGGACTCTGGACCCAGGCCTATTGACCCCAAACCCAGTGCTCTTTCTGTAAGGATGAGCATCTACTGTGTGGCCCAGGCCCACTAGGGCGGATTCACTTGACCAAGCCACCCCCCTGCGCACGATCTTCACTGGGTACCCCGTGGCCTCCAAGGCAACATCCAAACTTTTAGCATGGCACACAAATGACTTTTTCCTGCTGCTTCTCCTACCACTTCCTACCATCAGCCATGCCTGACTCGGCTGCATCCCGAACTTCTGGCTTTTTTTCCACTTCCTTGCCTTTGCTCAACCTGTTCCCCTCCCACTTTGAATGACCTTCCAAAGGCATATCTGTCTGTCAATGTCATGCATTTTTTGTTCATTCATTCATGCCACAAATATTTACTGAGAATTTACTCCATGCTATATATTCAAAATAAAGAAATAAAAAAGTCAGATTTCCAAGATATGTACAGGAAGAAAACTCCCACCCAATGAGAAGTAGCTCCCACCAAGATTTCCCCAGTCTACACTGCCCTCTCTCCTTCTCACATCTTTCTAGTGCTCCCTCAAGGGCAGGGACTGTCAGACCTTTCCTGAGTCCCCGTGGTCCAGCTCAGGCTGGGAACACTGTGGTGCCCAGTGAGCTCTGGTGAAGCAGAGGGAGGGTTTCCCTCTCGCCATCCCTCCATCTCCCACACTTGGTGCTGGCAGACCCTCCCTAGGCCCCAAATCTGTTCCCATCCCCCATGACCATGTGTCCTGCTTCCATGAGCCTTTCTGGTGCCTGACATGCATCTTCCCTGCTGCTGCTGACCGTGGTCAGAGCCCCAGAAGCCCATGTTCAAACCCAAGCCCTTCCCTGACAGCTGGATGACTTTAGGCAAGGCTCCGACACTCTGTGGCCTCAAACTTCTCAGCAGCTACGAAGGTGGGCCTGGTTCTCTTCAAGTACTCAGGCAGCTGAGGGGAAGGGAGGCAGGATCCAGGCAAGCCTGGCTGGGCATGACAGTCCCATGGACTATGAGTAAGGACCAGATCCCAACATGGGAGGCTCCTCAGGAGAGACTGTGTATGACTCAGTCTCTCCATAACCTGGAGTGGAGCCCGTGGACTAAAATAGGGCCCCACTTCCAAGATCTCTGCAAATGGACAATCCAAGAAGCTTCCTGGAGGAAACCAACATCTCTGTGGGTTAACCGTGTCCTCAACACTTCAGCCCTGGGGTGGGCATGGGTGTGCATCTGAGCAGGAGTGAGCCACCCTTAGGCAGCTCTGTGTGTGATGTGCATGTGGGCAAGGCTGCACCCGGGTGTGTGAGCATGATGTGTGTGAGGATGGGAGAGGATGTGAACATATGTCTGTAAGTTTGTCTCATTGTGAGGGTGTGTGGTACTTCCGTGGTATAGCTGAACTTGTGTGTGTGCACACAGGTATGTATGTGTAGCTAGAGAAGTGGGCACATGCGTGTGCTTGTGCAGATAGTATGTGTCTGTGTGCAGGAGCAAGTGTATGTACAGGGATGTGTGTGCAGTCCTGTGTATGCACAAGTGTCCAGGTATAGCATGGATTTGCTTTCACGTGTGTGAATGTGTGTGTACACTCAAATTCACACCTAACCGCTAGTCCAGATCCAGTTCTGTGTCCAATGGCTATGGCTCCAGATGTGAGGTGGTCCTCACAGAGAGAGGATCTGACCACAGGCAGGTGCTGGGGACAATATAGATTTCAGCTCTGGGTGTTCAGGACCTGCTCCCAGCAGTTCTGAGTCAGGAAGGGTACAGGCTGAGTAAACTCAGGCTCAGGGGATGAGGTGACATGGAGTGGGTCAGCCACAGGTCCCATCTATTTCCATATTATTTGTATACATGTCTTCTCTGCAGCAGATGGTGACTCTGTGACCCTCGTGGGGGAAGAGAACCATAGGATTCTAGTCCAGGACCTGTGGGCTGGCACTGGAGCTAAGGTCCAGGAGACTTGAGCCATGACATACCCTGGGCCTTAGCATCTGCTCCTCATCACCCATAGACCCCCGTCCTTCCTCTACACAGGCTGCCGGGCCACACACAATCATACACACACACCCCACGCACAGAGCCTCTCCACAGATACACACACTCCACACACACATGTCCTCAAACACATGCCGCCTGGCTCCTGCTCATGCTGCAGTGCCTCCTTCCCCCTGTGCCCACACTTGCCACAGAACTCTTTTCTATACCTGAGTCTGACAGCCTCACCACCACCCACATGGCTCCCCGGTGCCCATGGGGACAACTGGAGCCGTGTTCTGGCCTCCAAGGCCTTCTAGGCTCTCAGGCTGTGCAAAGCCTCCTGTCCTGCTGCGCCCACACTCTTCCTTCTGGCCTCGCTCCCCACTGCTCCTCAGCACTTCTCATCACTGTCTGGAGGAGCCCAGCCTCCCCACCATGCTGTCAGCTCCAGGGGACAGGACTTTTTTCTGTTTTGCTTACTGCTGTTTTGCCCTGGCATCTAGAAGCTTGACCCGGAAGAATTGCTCAAAAAGACATCTATGAACTACAGGAATCAGTGGTAGAACCTTCTTTCCAGACAGGTCTCCCCTTTTGTAGGACTTATCCGACTGTATTTCCTTCCCTGTGTGTCCCCCGCACCCCGCGTCAGACTGGGTCTCCTCTAGCAGAGGCTGGGCCTGATTCAGCTCCGTGTCCACGTCCAGCATGGGGCTGGGCACAAAAAGCAGGAGTGGGGGACAGATCAGGGGCAGAGCCTAAGGTGGGGCAACCCCCTCTCTGAGGCTCAGGGACATCTGGAAGGTAGGGCCACTTGGACCAATCGTCCCAAAGATATAGCCCCAGGACTGCTTCCGCCCCCCCAATGAATCCCTTTCTGAAGTCGCTCCAACTGGCTATCCAGCCCCTGCCCTGCTTGCACACTCCCAGGGACGGGGAGCTCACTTTCTTACCAGCCAGCTCCTTCCCATGTGGGGTGGCTCCACATGACTCTGACTCCTCCCACAGCACCATCCTGTCAACCCCTGATCATTCTGAGCCACAGATTCCCATGGAAACCAAGAAGAAAGATGAGCAAGGGAGAGACAGATCCCAGCTTTCTCAGCAGCTCTAACAACTTTTTCAGCTTTGGGCAGAGGTGGGAAAAAGAAGCTCTTGGCTCTCAGCCTACCCCTGGGACAGACAGTGGGCTCAGATGCTCAGGATCCCCCCACCTCAACCACCACCCTCAGGAACCCACACAGCAGGGCAGAGGCAGTCTGGGGCAAGCTCCACTGAGCCACATGCCCTCGCTGAGCCCCCCACACAGCCCGTGTCTCCTTACTAAGCCACTCCCCTCACTGAGTTCCAGTCTGCCTCGCATCCCCACACCCCTACCCCCCACTCCCTGCCCCATCTCCTCCCCTCAATGGCACCTCCTGCCTCTCAGTCTGTAAGACCTGGGGGGGTGAGGGGGACTTCTCTGACTCCAGCCCTAAGAGAGCCACGTGGAGACTCCTTTGCCCTGGTGGCAGGCTGGGAGGGTGGATAAAGAAGGCAAGCTGGTCCTCTGCCAAAGGTGGCTGCCCAGAGCCCCACCCAGCCCCACCCAGACAGCTGCCCTGCTCTCCTCCACTGGCTATTCCTGGGCTGGCCCCGCTCCAGGGTGCCTCAGGCTGTAGTCGGTCACTGAACCCAGTGCACCCCAAATGCACACACCAAGCCTGCTAAGAACTAAGCCCACCAGAAACACCAAGACATTTAGAAATACCAAGAAACTGTAAGCAACGGAGACCCAAGGCCCTATGCTCCAAACACCTACTGAGAACTCAGAAACTGTCCTACAGGGCTTCAAAGCTCCAAGAACTCCCAGAGCCTCATTCTTTAAGAAAATCAGAGTGTGTATTGTAACACCTCGGCATTCAAAGAGTCTGTGCTTCTTACATTATTCTATGAATGTGAGAGCCCGCGGTCCTGAGACTGTAGGAGCCCAAGATCCTATCACCCTATTACCCTTACTGCCTGGGATGCCCTGACTCTGGGACTCCAGCACCCAGTTTCCATGCCCCTCAGAGCCTGATGGTCTGTTCACCTGAGTCTCTGTGAGGCCAGGTAATGGGGATGTCACCGATGCCCGCCACGGGGATGCTGAGCACAGGGATTGGGGGAGCAGGAAATGAACACCCACTCCGAGGCAGTGTCAGGGGAGCAGCGGGCTGTCTGGAGGTGCAGACAGGGAGGGGTGGGGTCCATGGGGGCGAGTCAGTCTAACCCCTCCACTCTCCAGCTGTGTCATCTTACACAAGTGGCTCCTCAAGGCCCCATGTCCTCCCTTCTAAACTGGGGATCAGCTGGTCTTCCTCGGAAGGTGGCTGTCAAGAATAAATTAGCTGAGGTTCTTAAGTACGGAGCATAGAGCTTGGGACACAGAACAGCTCAGAAAAGAACAGCACTGTTGTCCTCGTTCCCCACCACACCTCAGAACCCTCTGGCGGTGCCCATGGTTTGGACATAGGGATGTTAACCCTTCCCTGGCTGCCCAAGTGATGTGGGACTCTGTCCCACCCCCAGTGTTTCCCCCAAGCCCACATCATCTCCTCCTTTCCTTCCCCACCTTCCCTGGCAGCCTGCAGTCCTCAGTTTAGAAGACAGGCCTGAAAAGAGAGGAAAGCTGGGCTAGCATCAGGAAAGCCCTCCTACTTCTGAGCTTCAGTTTCCTTATCTGTGTAGTGACAGAGGGGGCCTTGCATGGGCAGCCCACGACCCTAGGATTCAGGCTGTGTGGCCGTGGTGGCCTCTGTGGGCAGGACTGGCAGGGAGGAGGAACCAGTGAAAGCCATTCTCCTGGTGCCCAGTGACCGGGGATAGGCAGGGAGCCATATGGGACTAGGCAAGGGGACCCCAGTGTAGCTCCCCACCCCAGGACTCCCAAATGCTAGAAGAGAATTTCATCAAGCCCATCTCTTTGCACCTGGCAAAAACACACCTCCCAGGAGACCAGGTCCCCCATCCCAGATCCCTCAGCCTGGCTGCTTCTGGCCATTTGCAGATATGGCCCCACACAGCCCTGCATGTGTGGGGAACGTTCCAGCCTCCACCCCTTTGCTTACACCATTCCCCACGCCTGGGGAACCTTCTCCCTTTTCTCTGCCAATTAAATCTTAAACAGCTTTGAAGAGGAAGGGAGGGGAATGGCCATCAGTGACACCTTCTAAGTGGCAGGCCCACCCAGTCTATTCTTTCATTTATACTTAGTGATATTATTAGCCTGATTTTAAAGTTGATGAAACTGAGGCCCTGGGATCTGAAGTCATTTGTTTAAAGTCACGCAATTAGAAATGGTACAACAGCAATTCCAGCCCAGCCCCTCCTGGCTCCAAGGCTCATGCCTTCTGCACAGGCTGACTCCTGGGAGAAGAGCCTGGGGCCTCCCTCCTGACTCCTTCTTTGGCTTCAGGGATGCCCTAGAGCAACTCCTCCCAGCCCAGTAGTCCCTAGAGCTCCAAAAGGCAGTTCTCATGGTCCTTTCTCTCATCCTCGGGTTAGAGGCAGCCTAGAGCCCGGCCACGCTTCCTGATTGATCAAAAGGCGCTCGATCAGCAAAGGCTGCTGTCGTGGGGCTGGGAGACGTGGCATTCTGTTTCTAAGCACCCGTCGCTATGGAAGCCAGGTGCTGCCAGCCCAAGGCCTAGCAACAAGGCATGGCTGGGGTGGAGGACATCGTCAGGAGGGGGGCTTCCTTCGAGGCAGCCAGCCAGAGAGAGGAAGGTGAGCTACATCTGTTCTCTGGGCTGGAGGGCTGGACCTCTACCCTGGCTGCGCTTGCAAGATGAAGAAGGAGGCAAAGAGGTCAAGACCAGGCAGGCCCTGGGAGACAGATGCAGAGATGGGGGCAGGGAGCAACATGCAGAGACAGGCGAAGGGAATCCAGAGATGGTGAGAGGCAGAGACACCATCGGAGAGAAAGATGCAGGAAGGTAGAAGAAGACAAGAGCTGGTCAGAGTTGCAGAGACCTCTTAGAGACAAGAGGCAGGGAGGGCCAAACTCCCAGCAAGGCCGTCTGCACTCCCAGGAGGGGAGAGGTTGTACCAGACGGTGGGGGAGAGCACAGGGGAATGACAGAGATGGATGCAGGACAGAGGAGATAAGCCTGAGGCAGGAGGCAGTAATAAAGGCAGAGGACTAGGAGTGGAGTGGGCGGGCGGGCAGGGCGACTCCGTGCAGAGGCAGAGCAGCCAGCAGCAGGGCAGAGTGGCAGCCATACCAGGGCAAAGTCACCGAGTCCTTGGCCCTTCCTCTTCCATCTGCCCACCAGTGGCATGGGTGTCACCAGTCTTACACCACCACCCCACCACCCTGGCCTCTCCCCTAGAACACAGAATCATCTACGCACAAACCACATGAAAGAGTCTCTTGAGGTCAGGGGTCACATGTCTCCCTTACCCCCAAGAAGACAGGTCTTGCCTTACAATGATCTTACAATCTTACAATGAGGCAGTGTCTGAATAGCAGGAAGTTAGGTCTTGGGAATCCCAGTCCAGCCTCCCACCCCACCCCCACCCCAAGAGAGACCACACCTTAGTTGCCCAGGAAGGCTCTCTTAGTGTAGAGAGTCACACTTGTCCAAATACCAGAGTGAAGGAGAAAATGACAGGGCCTACGATAGGACCCCTGGGTGGCAGAGATTTAGCCCCACCCCCCCCATGTTTACTTCCTTCTTCCTCAGCAACACGCCCTGTGCTGGGGCGCAGGGCACCAGAATGGAGCTGCACACGGGGCACAGCTGGCCATCTCAGGGCTGGGACTAGGCAGGCAGGCTCTGGGGACCCAGTGCAGCCCGGTCCCTTGGAGTCAGGGGAGTGGCAGGCACTTGACAGGCAACAGCTCATTTAATGTCCCCAGGAACCTGTTAGGGATGAAGAGGAAAGCTCTCTGCTTGCTCTAACACCCCCGGCCTGCAGCCTACCCAGGACACCCCCAGCTCTCCTGAGGCCAGTGAAAGCTGGGGAGCCTGGTGGAGCCTCCTCCACAAGGTGGGGGCAGCCAAGAAGGCATGTGACCAGGCTGGCTCAGGAGCCCCTCTCAGAGGGAGTGTGTGGGGTGATCTGGGGAGGGTCCCAAGCCCTGCTCTGGCCACCACTGCTCCTAGCACCAGATGCCCCTTCTCTCCTTGTCAGGATAGGTGATAGCGATTGGCTAGACTGTCAGGTGCTAATATCTCCCCCCTCCCTCCCTCTACCTCCCACCCCCATCTCTGCAACTCTGAGCTAACGGTCCCTGGGATTGGTAACACTGTCAGTCGCACCTGACGGCCAGCCCTAGGCACCCTGCCAGTCCTGGTCTTTCCAGACACAAGAGAGGAGCAGGACAAGATGAATGAAGTGCCTACTATGTGCCCATTTACATCTATTATCTCATTAATTGCCCATCGAGGTCTCTGAAGGCTGTGTGGTGGGTTGCCTCGCCTCCCCACAGCTCCTGGCCTCCCTGCCTATCCTCACCAGGACAGCGTAGGGTGGCTCTCACAGCACCCACCCGAAGATCTGCCTCTGGGGCAGGGTGGGCCGGGCAGCAGTGAGCACACATAGGTACCTGGGAGCTGGGAGTTTGATCTTCCACGTCTGCAGTGCCCGTGGCAGGGGCAGTGGGGGATAACGGACAGCCATGGGGCTGGCAGGCAAAAGGCAGGAGGAAGGCAAGAGCAGGTGAAGGGGCAAGGGGAGGCCGGCAGCTGCACAGCAGCCTCACCCCATACCCCGCCCCCACGTACACTGGGCTTGGGCTGCAGCCTAGAAAATCGACCCGTGGCGCCATACTCCCCTGGGCCCCAGTTCCTGGAAGTCGCGCTGCAGGGATGATCGATCCACTGCCTCCCAGCCTCCCCTTCCCACTGCCTGGAGGCTGCCGCCTCCACGCAGCCCCCTGGCCCGCCAGTGTCACAATTAGGGTGAGAGTCTGGGGGCAGCCTGGGGACAATAAGCAGTGACTCTTCATCACCTCTGCAGCCCAGCATTCTCCCCACTCCTCAGGAACCCAGCCTGGGTGGATGGGTGGTACAAGAGCCAGTATGGTAGCTTGTGTTCATGTACACACATGTGCCCATGCATGTGTGCCTGTGCTGAGTCAGCAGAGGAGTTATGAATGCAAGATGTGAGCCATACAGAGTGGGGTTCAAATCCCAGCTCCTCCCTTTCCTAGTGCAAGTCACTGAACCTCTCTGAGCCTCAGTTTCCTTAACTGTACAGTAGGGTTACCAGTGAACTAACAGGATGCATGAGATTATATACACAGAGCTCTGCACAATGCTTGGCATACAATACTTTTTCGATACATGAAACTTTTATTAGTGTTACTGTGAGCACACATGCGGGTGTGCGTGTATAGGTGCCCGTGGGAGGCCCAGGAGGGATTTTGGGCACTCCAGCAAGGGGGTGCAGGGGCGGGTACAGGCTGCTCCCTAACCCCAAGGTCCTCTAGAATGGGGGCTGCAGCCAAACTCTCAGCTCAGCCTCAGAGGAGCAAGACCCTCTGCGCCCCCCGGTGGCCCGAAGAAAACCACCTGTGCTGGGCGAGGCTGTGTGGGGAGATGGATGGCCTGGTGGCCACCAGACAGGACTGGTGATTAGGAGGCTAACGGCCCGGCATCCGGAGTGGAACGGGAGGGAGGCTGCGCTGCAGGGCCATCCATCAAGGCTGGCAGGCCCAGCAGTGGCGCACAGCGGGCTGGGAGAGAAGCATGGGGAGAGCTGCGAGTGGGGGAAGCATAGACAAGCCGAGGGACAGGCAGTGGGGCTCGGCCCAGACGCTGACCTGCTGTAACCCTGGATGAGTCACTGCTAGCTTGGGACCTCCATTTCTTCAACGGAACAGTGGGGCTAAAGGTCTCTTTCTGCCCAGATAAATTTCAGCACAGCAGGCCCAGTAGCAAGCCCCAAGGCCAGGAATAGCCCTGAGGAGGGTGTGAGGGGCTCAGGAGTGCCCTGGCCTCTTACAAGTGCCCAGCTCAGCCAAAGGTCCCTCAAGGTGAGGAGGAAGAGACATAGCATAGGTCTGGGCTGAGAGCCCGATGACCCAAGTTTGAATCAATTTCTGACCCTAATCCCTTGTTGAGCTTAGCCAAGCCCCCGACTTCCCAGGTCCTTCCCTGGACACCCCCCTCCCTACCACACACAAACCAAGCCAGTCCACCTGACACAGTCAGGAAGGGCCATCAGCACAGCCCTTGCCTATGCAAATTTCATTCAAACTGAAGGCAAAGTCACCCATGTCCTCTCCCCACCTTTTGGACATAGCAGTTACCTTGGCCAGCAAGGCCAGGGCAAGAGGTCCTAGCTGGTGTCTAGCAGGACCTGAGCAGAGCCTAGAGTCTCAGGCTGTCCCTAATGACTTAAGCGAGCTTGAGCAGGTCACCTTCCTGCTTTGGGCCTCAGCTTTCCCACCTCTAAAATGAACCCTCCCACTTCACAATCAAAAAAGCAACAAAAAAAGTCTTCAGGGCTCCTCTTTCCTCCCAGGACAAACTGCAAACTCCTCACCGCGTCTCCTTCCTCTCAGTTCCCGGCCAGCACCAACTCCTCCATGTTCTCTGCTCCACATCCCACACTCTCCCGCGCCGAGCTGTTGTCACCCTCCCATCCCACACCGCTTCACCTCTGGACCTTGCTTCTCCACTGGAAAATCTCCTCCTCACTCGTCAGGGCCAGAAGTGTCACCTCCTCTGCAAAGCCACCTGCACAGCACCCTGGCGAGCTAAGCCAGGCCCTCCTGTGGAGCCACTAGTGGGCCCTACACACCTTCCCTGAGGCCTAGACCAGGATGTGTCTGTCCCCTCACCTTGTTTGGCTCCCCCGGGAAGGGTCAGGCCAGCCTGATTCCCAGGGCAGGAGAAAGGGTGGGCAGCCCAGGGCCTCAAACAGGAATAGGGCTCAGAGCAGGCAGAAGGAAGGGAAAGAGGAGGAAAGGAGGGAGGAAGGAAAAGAAAGAGGAAGGAAGAAAGAAGGGAAAGTAGAGAAACAACTGTCCCCAAGGTCCCTTTGGATCCAAGATTCTGAATAAACCCCAGTCCACTCCCAACAGAGCCCCATGCCCTGGCCCCTGCCCCATGCCCTGCAGGCCCCAGCCCCTGTCACACACACCAGGACAAAGGCCCAGATCCTCCACCGCTGAGCCCTGACTGGAGGCTAGGAACACCATGCGGTCGTCATAGCGATGCTGGCTGCTGTCATCACTAATTCATCACCTGAGCCCTGGGAGGCCATCGAGGTGTGAGGAGAGCTGGTCAGAGCTGATCAGAGCGGCCACTGGGGGCAGGGGCCTTGGGGCCTTGGGCCTGGGGGAGGGGCAGGGATCCAGCTGTGTCCCTCCCTCGGCCCCCCAGTGCCCCAGTGAGGAGGAGGAGCACAGCCCTTCCCCTCGTCCGCTGTGCGCACCTACTGTGTGTCCAGCTCAGGCTGACTGCAGAGGCAAGGGCAGCACCCGCCAGCCCCTGTGAGCCAGTGCCCAGGCCCAGCTCTCTTCAACAGGGCAGGGGTGCCCCTCTTAATACCAGAGGGGCTGAGGAGCGGTGGAGGGAAGGGGAAGGAAGGAAGGGAGTTCATATGTTGTGCCCTCTCCAGGTGGGCACGTATCAGGCATCCCTAAACAGTAACTTACTTACTGCTCCCAAAAAACCTGCAGGGCCAAAATTATTACTCCGTTTTACAGATGCCTGGATGCTCTCTCTGCCTAACCCGCCCCCTCTTCCAGCCAATCCTATGTCCTCCTCTGGGAAGCCCTTCAGGAAGCCCCACCTGACCTTACTGCTGCCGCCTCTGAACTCCCAGCGACTGTGGGTGAGGGTCCCAGTCTGCTCCATCAGGTCAGGCTGGGGGTTCCTCCTCCTACCACCCCAGGTTGTAGGGGCCACAGTGGGAGGATTTTCCCACTCAGCTACCCTCCTGGCAACAAGACCACCCAACCCATGCGGGCCAGATCTTTCATGGTTCTGAACCCTCCCAGGCCTTTCCCTGCAAGTCACCAGCTCCTCAACCTGGAGGAGAAAGGCCAGGCTCCTGCCTGCAAGGCCCGCTACACATGCTGACTGTATTCTTCACTCACCACCAGGAAAAGGAACCTATTTGGAACAGGAGAATGCAAACAAAACTAACATGCAGTTGCACAACAAAGCATTTATTGAACACCTACTATGTACAGTCCATGCATGAAGCTTGGGATACAATAGTGAACAAAACAGACCCAATCTCTGCCCTTGTGTGGCATTTGGTCTAGTAGAGTCTGCACTGAGGTGTGCTTTGCTCATATTAACCCACCTGACCCTTACGCTATGTATGGAGGTGGGTGGATATTGTTATGCCCACTTTGCAGTGGAGGAAATGGCAGAGCTTGAGGTGATAAAGGAACCTGCCCAAGGCCACATGTGAGTAACCAGTGAAGGCAGTATTGAAACCCAGACGTGTCTCACTCCCAAGTCTCATTTTGGGTGGGGGTTGGGGGTTGTCACAGACCTAGTCCCTGCCCTCAGAGAGTTTATAATCTAGTGTCCCTGTCCCAGTTCTCCAATCAGCGCCA
Organism: Lepilemur ruficaudatus; assembly: GCA_963574885.1. Taxonomy (NCBI): domain Eukaryota; kingdom Metazoa; phylum Chordata; class Mammalia; order Primates; family Lepilemuridae; genus Lepilemur; species Lepilemur ruficaudatus. The sequence continues at coordinate 181,497 of CAUYRT010076968.1, forward strand.
CTGGAAAGGTTTCCTTGTGTCTGATCTGAATCCTTTGGCCTTGGCCTCTCTTTGTTAGGGCCTCAGTGGGCCAGAGGATCAACTTTCATCTCCTTGCAGACACCTGCGGAGCTTCCATGAGCTCCCGGCCCTTTCTCCACCCCCACCTTGCACAGAGGCCTCCCCCCACAGGAGAGAGCGAGGTGTGCGCTCTAAAAATACCTTAATCCTTCCCTGCTCGCGCTCTAATTAAGCTGAGTGAGTCACTACTTTAAGTAATTTATTGCTAGTTACATAATTGCTTTAATATTTGCTTCTAGAACTGGGGAACAAAAGTGTCCCCCTTCTTTTCAGGGAATTGTTAATCCACAGAGTGGGGTTTATAGTCCTTGAGTTGGGGGAAGGATGGAGAGAGGGTGGAGTTATCGTGGCCAGCCCTACTCCAGTCTGGACCAACAGATGGCCTTTTCCACTAGGGCCACGGGACCACCCTGGTCCCAGGAGGGGCAGGTGTGTGGAAACACCAGTTCTCTACTCTCAGTCACCCACTCTGTGGTTTCTGAAGCCACCGCTTCCAGCCGATCCAGGGCCTTTCATGTCCAGGGCCTGCCCTCAGAGACCATGACCCGGGCTTCCCTTCCCTGCCTGGCCGTGGGAACCACCGCCTAGAAAGGGGAGCAGTTCCTTAGCATCTTCCTCCTCATGTGCCCAGGTTGTCAGCGCCAGGAAAACCCAGCACCTCTCACGGCCCTGTAAGAAGTCATCCCCCAAAAGGGGATTGACTACAAAGGGCACAAGGGAAGCTTGGGGGGATAAAAATATTCTTTTCTTGATTGCCATGGTGGTTACATGACTGTATATATTTATCAAAACTCATTACACATTTCAAATTGGTTACTTTATTGTTTGTAAATTATATCTTAATAAAACAGCTGTTAAAAAACAAAAACAAATTTTAAAAAGGCTGTCACACGCCCACCTTCTGGGCCCCACAGCAGTAACAGCTGGGCAGAATTGGCCAGCACGCAGAAACCGAGCCGGGGAGATGTAAAGAACCAGCTGTGGATGGTGCATAGTAGGTGCTCATACAGCAGATGTGTGTTTCGCTCAGTGCCAATTAGCGAGGACTCGCCAGGCACCTCCCGGGTGCACCTGCGCATCCTTGATCTCATTAGCTCTCCCTGCTCTCCCGCGTTCCGGAGAGAGCTGAACCGCGGGCAGGTCCATTTACACACTTTGTCTCATTCAATCCCTATCTCAGCCCTAATGAGGATAACAAGGGGGCCTCTTTTATCCTCCCCTTTCTACGGACGAGGAAACAAAGGTGGCAGAACTCACTCAAGTCTTGCAGTTAAGAAGCAGAGGAGCTGCGATTTGAAACAAGGGACAGTCCCCAAGGCTTGCGCTCATGATCGGGCTCCTGCCCAGCACTAACTGGCGTGGACAGGAAGCCCGCACAGAGGACGTGCCCTCTGACCCCAGGCCTTGCATAATGAGGATTTCACTGTTCCTGTACATAGGGGCAGGGCACGCCCAGGCAGAGAAGGCAAGTGGGCGTGCGTGCACTCGGAGAGGTGGCAAGAGGCAAGGCCGGGTTCGGGAAGGAGGGAACTGGGTCAGGTAGCAAGCCTGGAAGAAACACAAAAGAAATCGGCAAGGTCTGAGAAAATGAGGCAGGCGGTTTCGCCTGTGCCAGCCCGTGGCTTTAAGTGCTTCTCAGGCCCTGAGTAGCTAGGGCTCCTCACTGCCATTCCTGGCTCACTACCTGCCAAAATTGTCCCTGTCCAGTTTCCTGGCCCTAATTGCCCACTCATACCCAGACTCACTGCCTCACTGGGCACAGGCAAAATCTTTCATCCCAGAACTTGACAGAGACTTGGTGGAAAACAGTCAACGATGCCATGTGGCAGGAAGAGCTCCAAGGCTGGGGAGCATGGAAAGGACCCTGCCAAGGAAGGGGAAGTCTTCCTGGAAGAGAGGACATCAAGACCTGAAGAGTGATAAGGATTAGCCAGGTAGAAATAGGGGGCATCGGGCAAGGGTGTTCCAGGCAAAGGGAACAGCCCGTGCAGCAGCCCAGAGGTGAGAGATGCCACACACACGGGAAGCCACAGGCAGCTCAGTCTGGCCGTGTCTGTGCTGCTGAGTGCAAGCGCTTCTCAGGTGCACTGTGTGTGTGCTGAATCACACTTGCACTGCGTGTCCGGGCGTGTATACTGGAGTTGTGTGCATGGGTGTCTCAGTTCTGTTTTCTTTTTTTCTAGGTTAATTTTTAGATTAAGCCTGTGTCTGTTTCTCAGCGTATGTTGATGTCTACGGTGTGTGTGCATATTGTGGGCCTCTTCTTGTCTGTGGCTATGGCCTGCTGTTTTGTACGGGGAGTTCCTCTGTACCTATCGAGTTTGTTTCTCTCCGTATATTTGTGTTACTGTGTGTGTCCCGATGCCTAGGTCGTGCCTGGGTCTCAGTGTGCTGTATGTCTGTGGCCAGGACACTTCCTTAGCTCTGGCAGCTGGGGCTGGGAGGAAAAGCCTGGGGCAGGGCGGTGCTAGCACTGCGATTCAGTTGCACCTAGCAGCACCTAATGACTGTCAGGCACTTCGTGGGGCAGAAGGCTGCATGCGAGATGCTAATCGACACTGATAATGAGTCAGCTGCCCAAGGGCCAGTGAGGCAGAAAGTGGGTCCCCATCAGCACACGGATGAGCTGGCTGGGCCAAAGTCCCTGAGCACCATAAGGGGCTACCCTCACCAATTCATCTCCCAGGAGGCCCAAGGCCCAGACTCTGGACAGCAAGAAGAACTGAGACCCAACTCCAGGAGGAAGGTCTTCAAAGGGAGGCCTTTTATGAGACTTGGCAGTGGAGGGGCCAGAAGTGTCATCAGGAGATGATGCAGCGGTGACACAGCTTTGCTCTTGGGGGCCTGTGTCTCAGGGGGTGGCTTATGGGTGCCATGGATGGGTGCTCTGGAGTGTGGAGGCTGCAGGCGGCATGAGGCAGGGAAGAGTAGCCCTGAAGGAGGGTCTAAAGCTGCCATACACCTGCACTGGTGGGCGTACACCAAGGAACGAGGGCCATAGCTCAGGCGGGGAGCTGGGGTAGAGGCTGTCACTCCTCCTCTGACCTGTCTATGCAACTCATGTCCTCAGCCACCCTCAGTACTGCCCCTCACCTGGGTCTCCACACCAGCTTCCTCACCAGCCCCCAATTCACCCTTCATTTGGAGCTTCTTAAACCAGAAGGTAACCCCGCTTGACCCCGTTTACACCCTACTCGGCTTCCCTGTGTGAGCTGCGCCTCCACGCCTTCCTCTCCACCACTGGCCCGTCCTCCAGCCCCGGAGCCATGGACCCGCACCCTCCTTCTTGCTGTCCTCCAGACCTTTGCTGTCTTCTTGCTGGGCTCTTCACCTGGAACACCCTTCCTCCTCTCCTCCCCCTGGAAAACTCCTTTTGTTCTTCAAGGCTAAGACCCAGCATCACCTCCCAGGAAGCGTCCTCATCAGTGGTCCCAGCACTCACCCCACAAAGTTGATGGCCTGTGTCTGGGTATGCCTGTCGCTAACAAAGACGAAGGCAAGGATCGTCTGGTCCATCTCCAAGCCCAGGGTGAAGTGACAAGCACAGGGCAGGGTACACCAGGGCATCACCCAGGACAGGTGGGATGAATAAGCCAGTGACCGCAGGGGGGCCAGGGCATACTGAATCCTGACAATGACATTCTTCAGCAGCCCCAGTGCTGCCCGGATAAGAAGCAGGGCATTGTGGCAGGAACTGCTCCCAGGCCAAGGGTGGACAATTAGGTGCATGTGGGTACACTGAGGAAGCACTGGTGATGCCTGGCCACCCACCAGACCTCAGCAAATGCGACAAAGTAGCTGTCCATAGGTGAGGCGTGGCTTCTGACTCCAATTCTGAGACCAACCGGTTATGTGACCCTGGGCAAGTGCACACCCTCTCTGGGCTTCAGTTTCAGTTTCCCATCATCCATTTGGCCCTCCAGATCCAATCTCTACCCTCTCCTGCTGAGTTCTGTGCCCTGGAGGCTGACCCTCGAGGCGCCCTTGCCCTAGCATCCATAGGGTGAGGGAGCCCAGATGGTTCTGCCAGTGCAGGCGAGGCACCGGCAGGAAAGCAGAAGATGCAAGGCCAGCGGGCTCGTGCGAGGCATCTAGCTCTCACCCACCTGCCTCCTTTGACTCGCAGTGGCTGCGGCTACAGCTCCTAGAGGGCAGTGCCTTCTGCAAGGCCCCACTCTGGGACCTGGGGCCCTCTCCTTGCCCCTCAAGCTTCTTGGATGCTAGTCCTGAGCACCTCAACAGGCCCTGCTGGTTCCCTTAACGCCTCCCCATCTCTGCAGTAGTTGCTTCACTAAACTGCTTTCAACTAAGGCGTTGAAGTGTATCATCTGTTTCCCCTCTATAAAATAGGGCTAGCTCCTTGAAGGATGGTTGAGGTGATTAAACAAGGTAATTTTAAAAACATAAAGAGCACTCTGCACACGTTAGTTCTCTCCATCTGGCCCTGAAGTCCCACCCCACTCAGAGTTTAGGATCACTCCAAGCACTCTGGTGTGGGAAAGACGTGGGACAGGCTGCTTCTCTCCTCCCTTCCACCAACCCCCACACCCCAGGAAGCCTCCCCTTCGGCCCCAATCAGGGCCAATGCCTGAGCCCCCCTGCCCATGGGCCTCCCACTCTAGAGCCCTGTGACTCGGGACATGCCTGTCTGCTCCTCCTGCCGGTGCTCAACAGCAAAGCTGCCTTGGAGTTGCCTAATTCTCTCCGACCGCCCCCCAGCTCCACCCCAGGGTGTCCTCGCATCCAGCCCCTACCTGCAGCCCCAAACGTCCAGGAAAACAAATTTCTCTCCGGTTTCCCAGGGAAGGGGACCTCCCTGCTTTCCAGCTGGGCAGTCTAACCCCACACCTTCCCACTGCCCAGGCCACCAGGGGGAGCGCTCTGGGGACGCAAACGTTCCCATGCCCGAGAAGGCCAAAGCATGTCGTTCTGTGATCCCTCCATGGCAGCTACAGCTTGAAGGGACTTCAGAGAGTTTGCAACTAACCTCCCTGCTGGGGCAGCAGCCTCATCTGCAGCCTCTCTAACCAGGCCGTCCAGCACTGGCTCAGCTCGCATGTTCCCCCATGGATGGGAAGTTCATCCCTCCCTCCTAAGGCAGTCCTTTCCCCACAGGGACTGCCCTGCCTCCTTCACATTGAGCCAAGCTGGCCTCCAGGACTGCCCCACAATCCCAGCACTCTCTGAGTACTGAGAGCTCAAGGAGAGATTATAGGGCAGGCCTTGAATGTTAGAACAGTAGAAACCTAGAAAAAAAAAACACCTGCTGCAAAGATGAAGAAATTGAGGGTTCTAGAGGAGGCCCCTCCCCTGGCCCCACTCTACCACTGGGCTCCTTGCCATGGGGTCTCCATGCTCCATGGAATGGCGGACTTCATAAGTCCCCAGGAGGAGTCTCACAGCATGCAGAAGCTCTGGTAGAAACTTCAAAGGCAGCATCTGTGGCCCGAGAGGAGTGGGCATGCCCAGGCACAGGAGGTGGCCTCACACCATGGACTTGGATCTGCTCTGAGCACCCCGCCTTCTCTAGGGGCTGCAAGGAGAGAGACTTCCAGGCCAGACACATCTCCCTCTCTGCTCTGAGCCCTGCCATCTGCCCCTGGATCCTGTTGGGTGACCTTGGGTTAATCACTGCCCCCTCTCTGGACTTCCATATTTGCATCTATACAAGAGGACTGGGCTAGGAGTCCCTGAAACTCTCTTAGTGAAGTCCCTTAGACGTGATCATTAGGAGTTCCTGGGGAGAATGGAACCCAGCCACTTCCCAGCCATGTCCTGCTCCTCAGTCCACTAGCCTAGGGTCCTGGCTGGCCCAGCTGAGCCTGAACACAAAGCCTGACTAGGAGGGGCTCCAAGGTCCCATGAGGAAGCCCTGTCCCCCACATAAGAGGTATGACAGCCCCTTCAGCCCCAGTCCACACACATCTCTCATTACCTTCAGACAGGGGGGACCCAAGAGAGAAAGTGTTGAGTAGCCAGATGTTGGGTGTGGCCTTAGCAGGTTAGCAGAGCCAGCGTTTGGGCCTCCACACATGTTCCCCCATCCCTGTGCTCCCACTCCAACACAGGCACCTGTACACACAGATACACACCCACACAGTTTTGCTAGAACATATGTACATAACACCCTCCACATGCACACCAGCCATATTTGCATGCATATACCCTCTACCAGTCAGGCATAAGAATGGACACACATGCTCACATATATGATTATGTCCACACTTTTATACAAAACTAACCCACACACTCTCACCTTCTCAGACCCATATACACATGTACAAGGAAGCTCACAGTCAGGTATACACACACACTGAGACACAGACAGACACCAATAAACCAGTTTCACCCTGCATCTCACAATCAAGCAGATCACAACCCGATAGAAACCCAGACCCAACTGCAATGTCATTCTAAATCCATTTCCAAATCTTGCCTGTCCCAGAACTGTGAGGAGAAAATTTCTTGTCCCCTTCCTTAACCCCTTCTGTGTGTCTGTCCCTGCCATGTGGGGTCCAGCCTCTCCTCAGCCTTCATTCCTCCCTATACCCCTTCAGCAGGGCCCTCTCATCCTGGGCTCAGCAGAGGCAGACAGCAATGGGCCACCCTTCTCTTCACTCTCTGCCTCTGCTCCTCATCGGGACCCTTCTCTCCTACTGGCCCTGCAAACATAAGGAAGACCCAAGCTGCAACAGCTGTATGTGACAGCACCCCCTGCTGGAGACATGTGGCATTGCAACACAGCTCCGCAGTTCACAAGTCATCACTCCCCCAGCCTAGGGTGGAGAGGAGTTGGAGACAAAAAAGATGAAGAAGATGAGGGGGAAGAGGAGGAGGAAGAAACTGAGAAGAAATTTGGAGGACAGAAGAGGATCAAAGTGCCGGGTGCACCAAGAACAGAGGTTAGAAGCCTCAGGCTGACGTTGGTTTCTCCACTTCAACCCATTCGGCCCAAGCTGCAAGATCAATTCTTCCAAAGCCCAGCGTTAATCAGATCCTGCCCGTGTTCAAAAGCCAGGGTGGATCCCAGAGGGCCAAACTCTGAGCCTGGAATCAGGTCTCTGGGGCCCAGCTAGCCCACCACTCAGCCTCACATCCCAAAGAGCACAACCCTTGCCTTCTGTCCCCTGAGCCACATCTTGCTCAGCTGCTCTGCTGCTGAGATGTCCCACCCCCAAATTTAAGTGCCCATATCTCGCCTGTTCTTCAAGCCCTGGCCTTTGCCATCTGAAAAAATAATTTGTGGAAAGCACAGGAGCTTTGGAGACAGACAGGCCTTTGCACCAGGCATGGCTCTACCGGTCACCGGCTAAATGCCTGTGGGCAAGTTGTTTTCCCTCTCAGGTCCTGTTTCTTCATCCAGAAAACAACCGTCTCTTGGGTTTGTGGAAAGGATTAAATGAGATCACAGATGTGAAGACAGTGTTCAGGTGGGTGTAAACTTCTGTGTGAATGTATGGAGTCATAATTATGGCTTAATCCTTTTATCCCTGCTCCTGCCTATACCTATACACAGCAATCCAGGCAATCCCTGAAGGAAGGGGTTGAGGCTGCTTGCCTTTGGGCCCCACACCTCCCAGCACCCACCGGGGCCTGCTGTCAGCTGGCCTCAGAGCAGGGTGTGGATTTGGATCAAAGGAAGCAGTTTCACACCAGACTAACTGCAAATTCACACTAGACTACAACTCCCAGAATGACTCACAGACTGCCAGGGGCGTAGCCACAGGCTTAACCCCTTCCTCACCCAGCCCTTCCTTCCCCCGTGATCTCTGCGGATCGGTCTCAGACCAGCCAGAGCAGCCTAGCAAGGTGGTCACATGTCTCAGAGATCCTGCAGCCCCTCCCACAGAGTGTCAGTACTTCTCACTACAGTCACCACCACCAGGGGTCCATTTCAGGCCTCCTTGTCACTCCCACACGATGACAGCCTCTGGCTCTCCCCCTCCAGACTCCACCAAATGTTTCCAGAAGTGTAGGTGAATGTGGGCAGTTCATAATGGCAGTAGCTAACCTTTAGGAGTGCCTGCTGCACGCCTGGGGTTAAGCTCTGCACTTCCAGATTCTTCACAACCAGAAAGCATGGTTACCTCCACTCCACTGTTCACATGAGGTTCAGAGAAGTTAAGTAACTTGCCCAGGACCACACAGCTATGGAGTAATGGTGCTGAAATTTGAACCTACACCTGCCTGCCACCTTCTCTGTTCTATCTTCAATGCCTCAGCTGAACCATCCAAAGAATGAAAGCCCAGAAATCCTAGGATCCACAGACCTGTGCAACTACACTGTTGGGAAGTCCTCCTAGATATCTGACTCAAATCCCTTTGGCTGCACCAAGCCCTACTTGCCTTGTGTTTTTCAGGGAGGGCAGTGAGAAGGGTGACTTCAGGGACTTTAAGAACTGGGTCACGTCACTGGGGACCTGGCCTTTCCCAGGGAGTGAGCAGCTGAACAATGGAGATAAATGTGTGAAAACATCCCTGTTACTAAATATATCGACTTCCCAGAGGATGGGGGTGCTTACAGGGAGCCCATGGCCCCCACCCTGTAGGCCACAATCTTGTGGCTCAGACAAGCTGGGGCACTCAGAGGAGAGGACAAAGCTGTTTTGGCTGTCCTGGGGGCTGGGGCAGAGGGGCGGGAGGCCAGCATGGAACAGGGTGATGTCTCATTCTTCCAACCAAAGCTGCCAAGCCCCAGCCGGCCGATTTGCATATTGCTTTGCATTCATTTGCATGCCACATTTTGGATGGGGCCCACATTCTTCAGCCACTGCCTCTCTCTCATTTCCAGGGTCTCTGTTCATTGAACACCCCATTCTCAAGCAAGGCAGGAATCCCTGGAAGGCCTGGTCAGGAGCACTAGGAGAGACCAAGAGGTTGCAAATTTACAATGATGCCACACATCAAGGCTGTTGGGGACACCTCCAGGGCAGAGAGTGCTTCCTATAGTCTAACCTCAATTCCCCACTCCTCTCCTGCTCCATCTCTGCCCAGCCTTGTGCTTCATGCTTAGGCCACTCTGAACTCCCTAGGTCCTTGCATAAACGAAACCACAACTTGCTCTCACCTCATGGCCTTTGCACGTGCTATTTCCTCTTCCTGGAGCTGTCCCTCAATTCTACCTGCAGTGAGTCTCCCTTCTAAGGCAAGCCCCACTGGTCCCTCCTCCTAAATGTCCTCCCCTGACACTGTCACAGTTAGGGAAGACTCTGGGCTTCCCTCCACATGGTCATGGCTCTGCCCTTCTGCCCTCGGGGCTGTCGTGTTCTATAGGGCAGCAGCGCAGTGAACGGCTACTGAATGAATGAACAATGAATCCCGATCCCCCTCCCTGGTCTCTGTCAGCACCCCCAGTCTCCCTCTCCCTAGATGACTTCACTCACCCCTGGGAGGGTCAGGGACTGACAGTCCCTCCAACTCTCCCTCCTGTCCTCAGAAACTTTTCCCCTCAGCCCCACAGCCCACTCTCACAAAGCCAGGAGATTCTGCAGCTTGTATGCACTGGTAGGAAGTTCTACTTGTTGTCTATCCTCATTCCCTTTTCTGGCCATGCCTGCATCTTTATTATTATTTTCAGAGAGGAGTCAGGGCCTGCCCCACCTTAGTTTTACCACTTGTAGTTAATAAGGCTCCTTATTCCTCCCACTCTCTGCCTAGGATATATTTGTACCACTCCTGGATCATTATGCCCCAGCCTGGCCCTGCTGAGGAGAAGGACAGTGACACAGGATGGAGAAAGGACATAAGGTCAGGCTGAGTAGCCTGGAGCAGCCAGGTCCCGTAGGGAAGACCCAGGGCAGGTATAACCAACACAGGGAAAGGGCTGTCCAGGAGAGAAGAGATGAGCATCCCGCCCCTGGGGATGTGCAAGCAGGGGCTGAGTAGATGTGCAGGCACGCTGCAGAGAGGAGTAAATCAACTGCTAGAAAATGACCCAGATGCTCTTAATGTCTCCTCCCACCTGAGACTGCACTGGGCCTGGGTGCCCAGCCTTGTGCTGCGAGTGTGGTGGGGGAGAGAGAGGAGGCAGCTCCTGCCCTTCTGGAACTCCTTGGCCGAGTGGGTAAGGGACTCACATACAGGGACATTGAAGGGGAAGTCTGAGCCACATTTTTGTCGTGCACCATCAGGGAGAGAGATTTCAGGGTGGGTCATGGGGTCAGAGGGAAGGAAGAACCAAGGAGGGCTTCCTAGGGGAGGCTTCCTTTCAAAACTCCATTTCCTATGAGGAAAATGTCATGCTCCTTAGCCTGGCATTGGAGACTCCATAGAACCTGGTCCCTTCTGCCCTTGTTTCCTCTTCTCAATGCCACTTCTTACTCCTGCCAACCCAAGCTCTTTCTGTCCCTTGAACATGCTGCACTTTTCCCCACCTACCCACCTTGACGTGCTGTTCCCTCTGCTCTTCCCTGCCTGGGCACTTCCTACCCATCCGTCAAGGTCCAGCCCAAATGTCTCATCTTCTGAGGCCTGGCTTGCTGTGGGCTCCCACACTTCCCCTGCACGGCACTGCTCACATGTGGGGTTGCACATTTCCACTCCTGCCTCCCTCATCAGACTGGGCACTCACTGAGAGCAGGGACTGGGTCAGTGTCTGCTCTGTGTCCCTAGTGACCAGCCCAGTGGACACCAAGCAGGTACTAAAGTCTGTGTTGAATGAATGAGTGAGTGAATGCAGGAATGGCATCATGCTGAGTGGGCAGATTTTACAGGCCCAGGCAGCAGGAGCCTGGGAGTGCAGGCCTGGCCCGAGAGCAGCATGGCTGAGGGTGAGACTCCCAGTCCATTAAGACTGAAGCAGGGGTACTGTCAGGAGCTCTGCCTCCCCCCACCATTTGGCTAGATCCCAGGCAAGCCATCAGCAGTCCCTGGGGACAGGAGGCTGGAGTGGGAAGCAGGAAGAGTGGCAGGAGCTGCTTAGTGGGCAGGGGGAACAGGTTGGGGCGGGGTGCAAGTAGCAGAAAAGCAGTTAACCCTCACTGAGCTGACCCAGCTCAGACAACCAGGAGGTCCTGGGCAGGGACTGAAGGAGAAGGATATTGAGAGTCTGGTCTGATGAAGAGATTCAGTCCCAGCCTTGCAGCTAGAGGAAGGTGATGAAGCCATAGCCTCAGTTTTCCTGTCTGGCAAGAGATGGCTCCAAGATCTCTGTCCTTCTGCGTCTTAGCTAAAAAACCTCACAGGGGTCTCTCCCACTGTCCTAGCCTACCCCAGCTTGCCTGAGCCTTCCAAGAGATTTTCCTTCCTGACAACCTGACTCTCTGAGGTCCCTCCACTCCATCCTCAACCCCAGTCTAAGGCTGAACCACCCTGACACTCCCTTCCCCATCCTCTTCTATCCAGCCTTTCCTAATTTCTCATGTATCTCCCTTCAGAAAGCCCCAGACCTCACTGATCCTGCATTGACTTGGCCTCTACTCCAGCCTCCTGGCCCCACCCCTCTCTTCCAGTTCAACCTTGACAGTGCCACTGAGGCAGGTTTCTAAAACCCAAACCTGATCATGTCCCTCCCATACATAAAACCTTCCTGGGCTCCCCAGGGCCCTCTGGATAAAGCCTGAGAGAACTGAATTTCAAAGTCCTGCAGGACAAGCTCCTGCCCACCCCTGCAGCCTCTTCCCACCACTCTCCTTACCCAGCCTCCTCTGCAATCCAGGCACAGCCCGATCCAAGGCCAGGGCCTTTGCTTATGCGGGTGCCACCGACCCCCACCTGTTAGCGGTAAGCTGATCTTTACTGCTTAATTATTCTCAAGCTATTTTATGTTATGAAGCTTAGGAGGTCCCAGAGGGCAGGGCCCTTATTGCCTGCTTCTTTCCTGCATCTCCCCACAGGGTGCAGAATGAATTGTCCTGGGCCCACAGAGGTGCTCACACAGTCAGCCACCCCCTCCCTGCCTCAGGGGGCCACAGTGTCCCAGCTGTGTCTTCAATCACCAAAGGAAGGAAACTGCCACCCACACACACTCAGATGAACACACACACACCAGCCACACAAGCACCAATATATGCACACATTAATACACACTAGCACCATGATCATACACCTACACCAGAACACTTATGCTAACACACACCCCCACACACAGCAACACTATTATTCACACACTAAGAAATACTCAAGCAAACATGCATGCACACAGAATAGACCCCAAAATGTATATTGATTCAATCTGTTTTACAGACACAGCACACATATCAACACGCATGCCAACACAGAAATTCAACCTAACACACACTTACATACATATACACACCAGTCTGCACTCACACTTGGACATGTGCAGATAAACTCTCACAGTCCCACAGGGATGTTCACAAACAGGCCGCTTCACATCCAACCACAAAGGACCCCAGAACTCTACAGGCCCCTCTACACCCAATGTGTCCCTTACCTCCCACATGTGTACACACACCCCCTCACACAGCCTGTGTAGGCCTGCACTTCCACTGACTTGGGCACACCCAGACACACACGTCACCTGCCTGCCACCTCAGTGGCCCTTAGTAGAGGGGCACCTTCATGGAGCCCCCCCACTCACTTGCACATGCACCCCCCTGCATGTGGGCATACACAAGGCTGGCACACAGGGGCCTCATTCCAACCCGCTCCATGGCTCTCTTTATCTCATCCTGGGACAGATGCTTTGGGGTAAAGTTGCATAAAGTGGTGTCCCTGAACCCCAATCCCCAATTCCATGGAAGGTGGTTACTCCTGCCCCTCTCTTGCTCCAGGACCACTTTTATTGATATTCATATTCTCTCCCTCTCCTTCCCTCCTTTACACACACACACACACACACACACACACACACACACACACACACGCGCCCCCTTGGCGGTCCAAGGTGCTATCCCTCTCCAGGGTCCTTAACCAGCCTATCTTGGCTCCCAGAGCTCCTCGGAACTCCTTAGCAAACCTCCCCCATCCCCAGCCCCTGAAGAATGCTTCAGGTTCATTATCAACCCCTCCCCCAGCCAGCAGCCTCTGCTATGGGACCCCAGTCTCATCACCTCCTAGGTTGGTGCCAGGTACCCATACACGAAGCTTCCCAGGCTGCAGTCTGGTGACGGGGGAGGGGGTGCCCAGGAGCAGGATCGATCCTTCCACGTGGCTGAGCTCCATGCCAACCCCAGCTCCTTGGAGGGACTCCCAGGACCCTGTCTGTGCCACCTCTCACAGCCACTCACCCAGAACCCCAGCCCCTCACTAGTACTCACGGCTCAGCCGGTCGCGCTGCCGGGTACTGCTGGCTCCTGCAGAGGATGGAGTGGCCGCATGCCTGCCCCATCACTCCTCATCGTCCGCCTCCCCAGCCAGACTAAGGTGGCACCTCGCCCTGTCTCCTCCGCCCGGAGTTCTGGGCAGGGCGCCCCCAGCAGGCACAGGGACCAAGAGCAATGGCCTGCCCCCCACTCGGCCTGGACTCAACACCCCAATCCAGCTCTGCTGCCCTGCTGCTCCCGCCTCTCCGGCTGCCACTGCCTCTGCTGCTCGGCTGGCTCTGGGAGGAGGTTGGAGCAGGTCTGATAATGCAGAAGGGGGAGGGAGGAGGGAGGAGGGACGGAGAGAGGCCCAGACAGAGAGGGAGAGAGGGAGGGAGGGGTAGAGAGACTCTGGCTGGGGGGGAGGAAAAAAGACTCACACACACAGAGACTGAGAGATACACATATGGAGACAGGAAGGGGGAGAGAAACACATGAAGAGGGAGAGGAGAGAGGGATCAGAGCCTCAGAGAGATCAAGATAGAAATACAAAGAGATCAGAGAGGCATAGGGAAAACACACACACAGAGGAACAAAGACAGAAAAAAGAAAAAAATAGAGGCAGAAATAGAAAGAGAGAGGTAGGGGAAGGCAGGGGGAGGGAGGAGTGGCTGATAGAGGAGCCCAAGAGAGGTGTGAGGATGAGGGACTTACAATCTTCATGGACCGGGGACTTTAGGGGCAAGTGGATGGGACCCAGACCCTCTGCTCCCCCAACACAGAGGCCTTCAGGGTTGGGGGGACATGCCTGTGCCCTCCTCAAGTCAGAGAGGGCCAGGCCTCCATGCAGAACTAGCTGCCATCTCCTCTGGGCTCCCTCACTGGCTTTGTAGCATGTCCTGGGGTGCATCTCAGCATGGAGTCGGCACATAGGAGACTCAGGACTTTTGCTGATGGCCTTTAGACTCAGCCTTCTCATGGAGACCACCTCTTGGTGGCTCTGCTTAGCTGGAACACTGTGGGAGCTGACGCTTGAGCATGGACTTCCACTGGGAGTTGTGGACACCCTGGCCCCAGCCTGGCCCACACGGCCTTCACTCTCCATGGACTCTAGACATGGTGGGGGCCTGTTGTACCTCTGCCGTGTTCCCAAAGCTTTGTGCTCAGGAGAAAGCTTTAACCCAATGGAATGGAGGCATTTTAGGCAATGGGACAGCTAGGGAGTTGTCTCTGCAGAGTTCCAGCTATATGTAGGAAAAAATGCTTCAAACCTTGAGGCAGGACATGGGGATTTGAGTCCTGACTCCACCATTAACTCACTCATTCACTGGCCTACCGCTGGCTGGCCGACCCCATCAGATATGGTTCAGACTGTCCCTTGCCTAGGAGAAGCACCCAGTCTGCGGTGGCAGGAGGGGAGACTTGCAGGCTGTGACAGACAGAAGCATAGGTCTGTGGAGCCCAGAGGGACTCCTGACCCAGTCAGTGGGGGATGTGGGGGGGGGCTGTTGGCAAACATTTCAGGAAAATAAGATCTGAGCTGAGTCTTTAAAGGCACAAGGGGGTATATTCTAGGGTAGAGGAGCTACAGTAACCCTCACCAGCGACCCTGTCTCTCTGAGCTATGGGGAGAATACCCTTGCCCACACAACAGGCTCCAGCAGAGAAGTCTGTGAAACTGAATGCTGCAGGGCAGGGGGTGCACGGCGGAGAAGGGATGGACACCAATGACCGAGCTTGTGCAGAAGGCCTGTCCAGGCTGAGTGCTACAGAAAGTAGTTGTCTTATGGCCTGGGAAGTGTTAGGAAAGAAAATGTGAGGGACACTTTGCTCCCACTGTGACTCCAGAGGGTAGAATTTTAGATCTCTGAAACCTCTGGGCAAATCATTTTCTCACTCAAAGAGAACGAGGCCCAGGCTAGTCCTAAACCAGCTGAGCCAGCGTAGAGTTCGTGTCTTGCTTCTCAGCCTGGCCTGTCCCTGAGACCTTGCTGCTCCATTCCTGCCAGCTGAGAAGGCATTCTCTGGGCTCAGAAAGCTGTGGCCCTGGACCATGGCCAGTCTAGGTCCTTCACAGCTCCCCTTCACACCCTGCAAACGCACTCAGGAGGCCCGAGGGGCCTGGTAGAAAGCAGCTGAGTCAGAAGAGTTCACAGGAGGGCGCCTCCCAAGCGTGGGTGGGTGCAGGTGCGACGAGGTCTCACCTGGCCCTCAGCCTCCTTTCTGCCTTCCCACTCTGGAAACAATGGCGGTGGCCTCCTCCTCAGAAATCTCTTAGGAATATGCTTAAGCTATTAGGTGGGAAACAGGGTCTCCTCCCCATCCCACTGCCACACCACACTCCACAGTTACCCAGAAGTAGAGAGTCTGCAGGAACCAGGTGCAAGATCCAGGACTCTGTAGGTCTCATGGACACTCTGGGACTTAGAGCCAGGCAGGTGGAATTCAAATTCCAGCTCTGCCATGTGCCTGGGGCAAGTTATTTCACTTCTCTGAACTTCAATCATTTAAAATACGGAGTCACAAAGTCCAAGTTCCATAGGTTGTGAGGTTTGGTAGATGTCTGTAAAGTTCCCAGTAAACAGTTGTCCCTTCCCTTCCCCCATCCACTACCCCACTGAAGAAGTCAAATTGATGGAGCCAAGAGAGTAATAGCCCCAAATGTTGGGGTAGGGGCTCCTGTAGGGCAGTGCCGGGATTGGGGAGGTACAGAAAGGGGAGAGAGCTGGAGACAGTCCTAAACTGTTCTTAACTCCTCCACCCTCCTGAAAGACCAGCTCTAAACTGGAGCCGAAGTCCCTGGGCGCGGACAGTGTAGCCCCGCCCCCCCACAGGCCCCGCCCCACTGCAGGCCGCTCTCCAGGGTGCTGACCCGTGCGAGCCACTGTCATAGGCCCCGGCCACCGCCCCCGCAGGGGTCAGCAGACAAAGGTTTTTGCTAGCTGGGGAGCTGGGGGTGGGGAGAAGTGAGAGGAGGAAGGATGCTCCTGGGAGGCAGGGTGGCTGCCCAAAGCGATGAGAAGATACAGTTCTGGAATCCAGCCACCACGCTGCCCCCATAACCTCGGAGGACTGCAGGCTCCACAGGATCCAGCTACCTCCTCACTGCCGGCCAAAGCGGATGGCTTCTTCTCAGCGCTCGCCCCCGCCCCCTCCTGCGTTTCCCCCTGTCTTCCAGCCAGCCCCTCCTCGTCTCCTTCACTGGCTCATCCTATCCTCACCCCCTCAATATGGAAGCTCCTCACAGGAGCACCGGCCCTATCTCCCTCATCCAACACTCCGCTCTGAGCATGGAGCCTTCCCCCAACAAACCAACAACTTCGGGCATCCCCTGCTGCCCAGTGCTCTCCCTGGAGCTCCAGATGTCTGGTACAAGCTGCCTCCTGGACATCACTGAGAACACTCCAGAGGCCCCTCATACTCAAATATTCCACATCCAACACATCTTTTGTCTCTATCAAAGGCATCAGCAAACTTCTACTCTCCAAGCTGGAAACTTCAAAGTCACTTCGCCTTTTCCCTCTCCTACACTTCCTGTATCAAGTCTGTTCCAAAGGCCTGTCAATTCTCTCACATCTGTCCACTCCCTCCATCCCCTGGCCCCCCACTTCCCTCACTCCTGGCCATTCCCTAGCCCTCTAGCCAAGTTCAACACCGCTATTCCACCTCCACCCTGCACCTAGAGGCAGCTTTATAAGACATCTATCTGGTCGTGGAACTCTTCCTCAGAACACTTGCATGGCTCCCCGGTACCCGTGGAATCAAGGCCAAGCTCCTCAGCCCAGCATCTGAGGTCTCTCATGATCTGCCCTGATGGACCTTGCCATCCTCTGCTCCAGGTGGAGCAGGGTCTAGTCCCTAAGCACATGCTGGTCCTTTCCTCTGCTCATCCCAAATCCTGGCCCACCCTTCCCGGGCCAGTTCAGCACACACCTTGCCCCCTACCCACAGGGGACAGGGTAGGCAGGTGGGGTCACTAGATTCTGGGCTGATCACCCTCTCCCTTCTCTGACTTGCCAGCTCTCCCAGCACCTGATCCCCCTGCTCAGGTTCACTTCATTTCTTCTATGAGATGCTGCTTCCCTCAAAGCTAGGCCAAAGTCCTGTTCACCTCAGCCCTAGTCCCCAGCCTTTGGGCAGGTACAAGCAAGAAATGTTGCTGGACGAGAGTCAGAGGGAAGGAGACAGATGGAAATGAGCTGATGCACATCAGATCTCAGGCCAGGGTCATGCAGGAGCAAGCCCTGAGTAAGAGGCTGCAGGTGTGTCGGGGGACACAGGTGGTGGTGGAGGGCATCCCCCACCCCCAGGGCAGGCTAGGTTACAGAAGGTGAATCAGCCCTCCATCTCTCCGGGAAAGGGCTGGTTAATTGGTGGAACATGGACTTCATGAAGGGTTGGCCTGAACACGCCTATGTGACTCCTCTGGCTGCGGGTCAGAATAGGCCCACATCAGGGTCTTGGCAACGGAAGCCCAGGTGCACGGGAAGGGGTGGAGTGGGGAGCTCAGGGAGCCATCTCACAGTGCTTCTCCCCTCCTCCTCCGCAGCAAGCTGCCACCCGTGGCTTCAATGACAATGGCTGGAGAAGCACCATGTCCTTGAGAAGGGATTGGCACAGTTCCCTGCAGTAAGCAGGGACCCCACCACACAATGGGTGACAAAGCTTTTGCTGGCGAAGGAATGAAAGGCCACCACAGCCTCTAGAATAGTGCTAAGTAGAGAAGTTCAGGTTCTAGGATTGGGAGCTGCCCTGTGAGGGAAGGAGTGACCTGAGGTGAGCACAGTGACCTCCCCATTCCCGTCAGGCAAGGGGATAAGGTGGGGTGGAACAGATGGCAAGGTCAGGGAAAGGAGAGGCAGCCAAAGGCTGCTCAGCCCCTCAGTCCAGAATCCAGTGCCCCCTCCTGCCCACTCTGTCTCATGTGTGGGGGTGGGGGTGTGCTGAGCTGCCCGGGAAGGATGGGTGTATTTGGGATGGGCAGAGGAAAAGAAGACAGGGAGGTGCCTTTGCCTAGGGTTGAGGTTATCTCCAGGGATATGAAGCAGGGAGCATAAAATGCTAGAGCCAGTAGAGTTCCTCATTGTACACATGGGGAAACTGAGGTCAGAACCATGCCCAGGTCACACACTAAGTAAAGAGCAAGGCTGGGCCTAGGACTAGTGACTCCTGGCACTGCCCCACCAGACTACTTCCACCTCTCCCTTTTCCTCACCTCCTCCAGTTGGGACACAGGCCCAGGAAAGAAGGCTGTGCATATAGCTTGTGACTCCAGGGAGGGACCCCCAGAAATGTGGAATGCCAGCAGGGATGGGTCAGGGAGGGCAAAAGCAGCTCCCCTGGCTTCATATTCTGGGGAAGGTTCTGCTCTCCCTGGGGCCTTGGCACCAGCTCCCTCTCCACCACCAGCCTCTGATCCAGCACACCAGGATCCTCCTTGCCAGCAGGCCCTGAGCCTCCCACTCAGCCCTGATCCACCTCTTCCCCCCTAACTCCCCGCACCTGAGGGGGGATGGAGGGGGTGTGACTCAGTGGGAAAAGGCAGCTGCTATATTTGAATTATTACATAAGCCAGGAGGGAGGCAGCTGCAACGTGACTCCAGCAAGGTCGGGAGAGAAGTCGAGGCAGGGTCCAGGAGGCAGGGGTCTTCTCTCCTCCATCCCTAGGCTCCAGCCTGGGCATTAGACATGACTTGAGAAGGACCTGGGGACTGGAAGATAGTCTCTGCATTGCTGGATTGCAAGAAGGTCTTCCCTAAGTCTAACCACACTAGTAGAGCTCTGTTCCCTCTCTATCTTCTTAGAACAATAACCTTTGTTTTCTAGAAACACTAGGGCTAGACCCAGACTAAGCCCCAGATCTTCCCCACGAACTCTCTCCTGCAAGAAAGAAAGAATTGGAAACAAAGTTTGCCATTCCTTTAGAAAAGTGCACCCACTGGGGATGCACCATGCATGAAGCCTCAGCTCGCCTGTACCATCTGGGAAGGACCTGTGTTCCTGTCCTAGCTACCCTACTTACTGGTCATCCTCCTTGTAGGCTGTTGTGAGAATTAAATGAGAAGACACATGCAAAGCTCAGCATGGGAGGAGGCGGGTGCTCCACAACAGTTTATCAGCAGTACTGTTTGCATCACCATTATCACTGCCAACACCAAGGACTGGCTGGAGACTTTCCAGGTGGCTGGAACTGAGGTTGGACTGAGCCCTTTGCCCCCAGTGACCTCTGACCTGGATGGGAAGTGGGAGACCAGAGGGTAGAACTGAGGTCTGAGAGTCAGGAGCTTGGCCAGACTTGTGTGACCCTCGGTAAGCCCCTGCCTTCTCTGGCCCCCAGTTCTGGAGCCTGTTTGCAAAAGGATTCCCTCCAACTGGGATTAGTGACTTGTGGCATCGGAAGCCGCAGTGCAAGCAAAGTTGGCCAGGGTGGGGTGTCCTGGGGTGGTACGAGCCAGAAGCAGACGTGGCAGCCAGTGGTGGGCAGGAGCGCATGGCCCTCATCCTCAGGGCATCTTTGGAAGCTGCTCCTATGCCCCACACCTCAAGGAGGAGGAAGGCTGTGCCCACCTGGACGGTGTTACCATGATCCTGGTCTCCATGGTGCTAGGTACACAGCCCTCCCCTCACCCAAGAGGAGGAGCTGAAGGTGACCTGAGTTTGGGACCTGGGGTCCCTTCAGCCTGTCCATCTGCCCTGTGAGGTCCCCATCCTGAGCCCCTCAAGAAAGAGAGCAGGGAGGGACAATTTCCACTTCAGAGGCAAAAGAGTCACAAAGAGAGGACTCAAAGAGTGACTTGTGGAGGGAAGATATGCAGGAATGCAGGGAAGGTAGGGAGAGCAGGGGAGGCAGAGGGGAGGGGAGAGGGAGGGCACACTATAGTCCCAGGGGAGAAGGGCTCCCCAGGCTGACAAGTGGTGGGAGGCACCGTCCAGCCCATCTCTTTAGTCTCAGCTGTTTGGAGGTGGGTGGTGGTGGGAGGACAGAGTGGAGGAGGAGAAGGAGCAGGAGGAGGGGGAGGGGGAGGAGGAGCAGGAGGGAAGGGGAGCAATTTTCCTAGAGAGCGCTGTGTGTGTGGGTGTTCATCCACGTGCTGTGTGTGTGTGTGTGTGTGTGTAGCGAGCACTTGCAGATCTGGAAGTGCAGGCTGAGGTGTACAGGCACGTGTGTGCAGGGCCTGAGTGTGTGTGGCATGTGTGCGCCTGTGCCACTGTGTCTCCAGGGTGATAAATACAGCAGTAGGAGCTGTAACCAGGGCAGGGAAGGTGCGGAAATTTCCACAGGCTGAAAGTGGCATGGGAGAGACCCTGTCCCTGACAGCTCTTCTGTAGGCCAGTCTCTAGCTGGGTGCAAGTGACCTGGGCACATACACACACCCTAAGTGCACACAGTACAGTGGGATATAAGGGCAATCCAGCAGAGCTTCGTGGAGAAGAGGCTGGGAGGTTCAGGCCTGCTGTATTTACGTGTGTGTGTGAGAGACAGTCCCCCAGAACAGGTTGGGGTCGCTTAGGTCAGAGAGATGGCTAAGAAAATAGGAACTGTTCCTTTTCATGGTGGAAGACTGGGATGTGGTCCTATCTCAGAGGGAGGGGGCAGAGGCAAAGACCCAACACCGGAGGCATGAGGGGCAGGCCCTGGGGCACTCCCAGAGCACTAAACTCCAGCCACAACAGGCCGCTCACTGCAGGGTCACATTCCGGCTCTTGGAGATGTTGCTGTTTTCTGCTCTTGGAGATGTTGAAGGTCAGCTCCACCTAGACCTTCCAGGCTCTCCTCCTCTATGGAGTCTTTCCTGACCAACGTCCCCCACCAGAAGGGCTCCCTCCTTCCCCCACACCACTTACTCATCTGTGCCCCCTCAGTGTTCAGTGAAGCTCTGCATACAGTAAGTGTTCCGTGAGTGCTTGGTGAATGAAAATACATTGGGCCTAGAATCCGGGAAGGGGATTAGCAAGGGACAGTGCTAGGTGCTTCACACTTATTAGCTCATTTAATCCCCCAGCCCACTAGGAGGTAGCTACTATTAATACTCCCAGAGTACAGATAAGAACCCCGCAGATCAGAGACCTAAGTAATTCAGCCAAAGCCACACAGCTTGTAAGCGGGGGTGTCGGCACCCACAAACACACTTCCCAAGACAGCGAGCTGTGGGCAGGCGCTTGGGAACCACCAGTATGGGGCCAGGAAAGAAGGCCTCAGCTCCAGGCGCCCCCTCCTCCAGTCCCCGGGCTCAGGGCGGGGGGGGGGAGCAGGAGGCAGGCCCCATCTCTTGCTCTCCCCTGCCCCAGGATTCCTCAGGCCTCTCTGCAGAGCAGAAGGTTGAGCTGGAAGGAGGCAAAGGAGAGAGGCAGGTTCCCCCACCTCCCGGCCCACCCCCTACACTCCCCCTTGCCCTTGCCACCCAAGCTCTGACCTGCCACAGCCTTTTCTCCCAGGGTTCCCTGGGCTCCGCTGGGCTAGGCCTGAACTTGGGGTGGCCCTTGGAGCCCTGTCCCCACAACAGTCCCAAGCCTACCCCAAATCGCACCCCTCCCCACCATGTGCACCTGGCAAGGTCTCCAGTCCTCAGGGCCAATTCAGGAGCACCTTCTCCCCAGGAAGCCCCCTCCCTCTCCAAGAGAGCTGCTCCCTGCCCCTCAGCAGGCCCACCCCGCCCAACCCAACCTTAAATAATGTGTGAACAAACCACCCAGGGTTCCAAGAGGCCCCATTTTTAGGAATCCCTCCTGCCCTAACCCACCCAACGCTGGTAGGCTCCTGTCACCCCTAACCCCAAGGAAAGACACTTTCAGAGCCCCTTCCTCAGGGAACACACAGGGCCACTTGTAAGAGGAGAAAATGGCTGGCATCAGAAGGGGAGTCGGGGAGAGACACCCCCCAAAGTAGGGCAGTGGAAATGGG
Source organism: Lepilemur ruficaudatus (assembly GCA_963574885.1). Lineage (NCBI taxonomy): Eukaryota > Metazoa > Chordata > Mammalia > Primates > Lepilemuridae > Lepilemur > Lepilemur ruficaudatus. Next base: position 203,664 of record CAUYRT010076968.1, read on the forward strand.
CCTCAGGCCTGACTCAGAAGAACTGTGTGACGTTGGGAAAGTCACCTCCCTTCTCTGGGCCTGACTCCCCGCCTGCTGAGGGTAGACAGTGTGCAAAGCACAGGCACTGACTCACAGTAGGTACTTGGAAAAAGGCTGTCCCCTTCTCCTGGTTCCTAGGGCCCAGGAGTCAAAAGCACATTCCTGTACTGTGCTGCCTTCCAGAATATCACCAGCCTGGGACCAAAGGTAGGGCTGGGTCCCACTCCAAACCCCAGCGGAGCCAGGTCTGGGCCAGGACGACCACCCTGGGGTCCTCCAGACCCTGTCCAGATTTCCAGTAATAATCTGTGGTCCACTGCCTCCCCCTCGTGGCCCAATGCAGTACTGCAGCCAGTCCCCTGAGCTGGGGCACTGACATTAGCAGCCTAGCAAGGGGGTGTCCCCAGTCTCACCCAGTCTCTGGACCTCCAGGGCTAGCTGGTCAGTACAAAGTCAGATCCATGAAAGAATTCCAGTCCCCGAGTACTTGGACAAGGGACCCGTCAGCCTTGTCCTGGCTGGAGGTGGAATGGTCCAACATTCAATCCATCAGTCTGGGCTGGCACAGCCCACCAAGGGCAGGACAGGAGGTTGGAGACTCAAGGGACTTAGCCCCAGCCCGTGAAATAGGTCAGCAGGACTCAGAGAACCAGTTCCAGTCTCCCGGCATATATCTCCCCTTCCTAACAGAGAAGAGGAACCTGGAGTCCATGTCCCAAGTCCCCCACCAGACCCCAGACTCCCCCACTGAGCCAGATCATATGAGTCAGAGCTCCTGTGGCCTATCCTCCACCAGCTTTGCCCAGCCCCACTGGCTGAGGCTGACGCTGGGAGGTCAGCCTGAGAGTGATGGAGCGGGTGGTAATGAGGCTCTAGGCAGAGGCAGACGTGGTGTCTGGCACCTTCCCAGGGAGTCCCAAATCTGTCTCTGCACAGCTCATTATCTCCCCTGCTGGCCAGGGCCTCATCTTCTTGCAGGGACAGCCAGGCAGTACCCAGTGAGAGCAGCTCCCTGGTGCCAGACAGGCCCCACCTCTGGAGGGGTATGCATAGGGGGTATGCACAGGGCCGAGGGTGACCAGAAGGTCCTTCCTAATTTAATTTACTAAAGCTCCTGTGACTCTGTGACCTTGCGTCTCCAGCAGGGGCTGCTGTGGGGATGCAAGCCACATCAGGGCCCCAGCAGGACAGGAGCTCAGGGCCAGCTGGGGTCTGTCCGGGTCTGGGTCAGGACTGGCATTCCCAGCCTGGCTGCACAGAAGTACAATGGGGATGGTGGGGAGCAGGCTCAGTGCTTGGAGACAGCAGAGTCCAGGTCTCAGCTTCAGGCCGTAGGCACTCGCCTCTGGGCTTCCCGACCTCCTGTCCCCTCCTACGCCAGGATACCTGATCCCTTCAAACAATCACAGGCCTCAGCACCACAGGGTAAAATATACAGATATATTTATATTATCAAAAAGCCCCCAAGTGGGGAAGGGGCGTCAGACAGCCTGGACCCTCCCAATCAGCCCAGACTGGAAGGAGGACTGAAGTCCCCAAAGTCCAGCTCTCAGCTCTGTGGAAACTTACCCAAGAGCTCTCTCCCCACCCAACTGAGTGTTCTTGTAGATCACCCACTTTTTGCTGTCCTAGAGTTCATTGCAGGGGGGCTCCCTTCCAGCGGGGGCCCCAGGGCCTCAGGCCACAAGAAGGATGGCGGTCCTCCAGTGCTCCTGATGGACGCACATCTCTCCAGCCCCACAAACTCAGGGTCAGTGATGCTGAGGGGAAGCAGGTCAGGCCAAGGTGGCTGAGCACCTAGACAGAGCCAGGAGAGGTTCCCGCCCAGGCAGACCCTGCTGCCCCCACTCCCAGCCAGGGAACCCCATGCTGCCATCCATGCTGCCGTCAGGATGGAGGATGTGGGATGTGGGTGCAGCTTCCTCATGCACCCCCTGCTGGCTCGCACCAGGCCCTGGGGGCACAAGAGCATCTGAACAGGAAGGCATCCAGCGGAGAGTCCCAGAGCCAGGGTGGGCTCCCTGCTCAGACGTTGCGCAGGAGCTGTAGGAAGGCAGAAGCCCAGAGTCTGTAAGTACTTTGCGGAGGCTCAGAGGGACCGGGCTCCTGGCTGACGCTTCTGCAGCCACTCTCTACTTCCTGCCCGAGAGTGCTCCAGTCAGCTGGGGTCCCCAGGGCCAGCAAGAGGGCTGCTGGGAACCACGTGAACCAAGGGGTCCTGCCAGGGATGGAGGAAGGACCTGGAGGGCCTTCAGAGGTGAGCTGTGGAGTAGGAGGCGTCCAGCCGGGTCCCCAGCCCAGCCATCGGGAGGGAGAGCCACTCACAGAAAGCGGGTCCGCGCTGAAGGCAGCCACACTCCGACGCATTTCGTTTTCACTGCCACGCAGGGGGATCAGCGAGACACTGCCCAGCCGGACCTCGGGCACGGCCCGGGACACACGTGAGGGCTCTGAGGGCCACACCAGGCCGTCGTGCTGGGGAGCAGGCGGAGGAGGGGGCTGGGGCCTGGGCTCAGCTTCAGCTCACCAAGACACTCAGCTCTGCTCAGCTCCGGATCTGCCCACCCTTCCCAGAAATGCCTCCAGCTATGAACTAAGGTGACACCCTCAGCTTTGATCCCAGCCGATATGAGAAGCAGCTGTGAGAACACGACTGCATCCCTGGCAAAAACGAGCCAATTCTGTTACTCAACAACTCCCATCTCCGGAACCACAGACCTCTCCAAGAATGCAGCACTAAGAAAACATTTCTCCTAGAGGAACATGTCTGAGCCTCCTCTTACCAGGAACAAAGAACTATAGAATCCACCCTGTTTCCCTTTAGGCCTTGATTACCAGGAAGCTCAGAGCTAAAAGAAAAACTTAGCTACAAGAAAGAACTCAGTGCAGGGTCTGCCTTTTCCCTAAACAATTCTGAGCCTTCACTTTAAAATTTTTGTTTTAACTCATCTGTATGTTTTTTTTTTTTTTGAAACAGAGCTCACTCTGTTGCCCGGGCTTGACTGAGTGCTGTGGCGTTAGCCTGGCTCACAGCAACCTCAAACTCCTGGGCTCAAGCAATCCTTCTGCCTCAGCCTCCCGAGTAGCTGGGACTACAGGCATGTGCCACCATGCCCGGCTAATTTTTTCTATATATTTTTAGTTGGCCAATTAATTTCTTTCTATT